>JAOQML010004803.1:0-12685 GCA_027568935.1 Erythroxylum urbanii | reverse complement strand
TCCATCATCCGATCACCAAATGAAGTGATTATTGAACTAAGAGATTCCTAACTTATTTCTCTATCTCTCCATAAAATATTGGTATCCATTGGGGTTGATTCTAAAAAGATTAAAGGAGAGAAAGTGGGAAACGGCTAAAAGAGCATGAATCGATTGTTTTATTGAACATACTTCTATATTTTAGTCATATCTTGATTGGTAGAGTTCAGAATGAGATGATTATTGTTTCAAAATAAACTAGAGACATGGAGCTATAATTGTTTAGAAGAATTAAATTTATGATTCCACTGCCAGAACTAGTTTTGGCTAGAGAGATCCCATAGAAATAACCTTACGGGATAATATGTTCACGTCTTTTGATATTCTGGATAGTTGGGCTCTGAAAATAGGGTCCAACAATTATAGTCCTTGCGGGATTTACAATCCATTCACCTATAATATCCTAGAGCAAAGAATAGGTACACTTTCTTAAAATATTTCTTTAGTATTGTTTCTATATTTCATTTTGTTTATATCACATCATTAACTAATTTGATTAGGTGTTTTAATAACTAAGTAATTTAGTGATGATAAAAAAAATAACTTATTTAGAAAAGATATAGTTTTTAAATGAAAATTTGTTGGTTATGCAAAAATAGTGAATTGGCCTTCCAAAACTTATGTAAGTAGTAAAGCATTTTTGTAACATACCACTCTCACAGAGCATATGTCCGAACATAACAGAGGATGTTTGAAAACATACTTTATAAAAATGATACATTAAGACAATCAAACTAACTCATTAAAGGCATCAAACATATCATAAGCATTCTAAGTGTTCAATTCTTCCCATTTCATTCACAAACATAAAGTCACAAGTCATTACAATTCATAACCCATATATACATTACACAACATTCATTTGACTTCAATCTCAGTAACAAAAATATAACATGAAATGGGATGCTAATATCTAAGACATCTATCTAAACTTCTTAGATTTAGCTGCTAAGACCTTTGAACCATTCTTATCCTTAAAATGTAAGTACTAGACTTCTGCTATATCACTTTAGTAGTTCGAACTCCTTTGAACCTGAAAAATAATGTTGCAATTTTGATGAGTTTGCAAACTTAGTGAGTGAACCATCATCAATGTATTCAGTCAAGTCAAATCACAAAATAAGTTATAATCCAATTTAACAAGTATATCAAGCCATCAAGTATTGAATACCACATCCCATTTCATCATACTTCAATAAGTACATAATGTAAGATAACATTGCATATCACAACACATCCTCTATTTATTTCAACGATAATTCACAATTTCAAAACAATTTAACAATACAATTCATTTCAATCATTTGATTCATGTAGGGACGTATATATAACTGCACATGTGTCTCCATTTTCATTTTTGTTTTGTTACGACTAAGTGCCTATCAACCCAATTTACTATCCTGTATCCATTGCAGACACCGAGATCATTTCTATCCTATATCCATTATGGATATTGAGTTTTTTTAATCCGAGCCTGAGGCTCTTTTTCATAATTCTGAGCTCAAAACTCTTTTCCCACTTCGGTCACTTTGGTCATAACTCCTTTATTTGATCATGCATGCATCATTTCACTGTTATGAGATGCATCATTTCATATGCCATACTTTCATTTCAGTATACTCATGCCTTATATCAAAATCCTTGGATCTAAGTCTGACATTTGTTAATCAATTGAACACACATTTCATATTAACATTCAATTCATACAAAATCACATATAATTGAGTTTACACATCTAAGTTACCTTACAGTCATCTCTAGAAAGCTATTGCCTCGATGTTCCGACAATGTTTGGATATTAACGATCACCTTGCACGTCTATCGGCATTCAATACACACATAGTTCATAAATCACAATTTTTTTTGTTCATATGAGTAAACAATCATGCACATGTGTATATGTCATGTTTCAATGCATGCTCAATTGACTTTCCGGGTATGTATTCTTATACAAATATCTTGACCATTCAAACATTATAGCTTGATTTACTCCAAATTCATCAATCATACATTCACCAAACTTTTCTAGTAATATATATTTATACAATTATCCAATTCTTATTCAAAATTACCTTATGATATTCAATGCTCATTCATTCATGCCCATTACACATTGCTCATGTCCTTATTATCATGTTTGCATTCATAAGAACAGCTTTATTCCTTTGACAACTCATAATGACCAGATTTGGATATATAGGTATCAAAACAGTCCATTCTATAAGCTATGACATCAATTATCATCCTAAACTTGTCAAGCTCTTAAACAATTAATGAAGCAACAATCTATGTTCATTTCAAGCCTTAATCAAGACCAAATACACCAATTTTAGAGTGACTTTCCTCAACTAGTTCAATATTTACACTAAACAGAAATTATCTTTTCAGAACTAGACCTATGATCTTGGAGAACCTTGCTACGATCGTGAAAGAAGCTAATACAATAGGCCACGATTGCGCTCTGAGGGCCACAATCGTGCACAATCTTTCTTCCTCAATTCTACATGAATTTCGCATACTTAGAGACATCACTACCACTTGAATTTTTCAAGAATTCATGTCCTATAAAGCTATTTCATTTCATACTAGTCTAGCTTCCATAATGATTACATTAAATCCCACAAAAATCTACATATTTGCTTCATTACCATTCACTTTATACCATCATACATACAATCTTAACTTTTCTAGATTTGAAAACATCTTAAGAACATCTATCTTTAGCATGAATTCATCATCAATTATACCTCAAATCCCAAATTAGATCATCCATATCATAGCCTATAAACTACTATTTTCATGCATTCAAAAATAGAACAGAAAAGTAACTAATTCATTCATCATTTTACAGCACAACTTTAACATCAACACTGCATTCAATCCATCCCTAATCGGTCATCATATCACATGCCACAAAGATCAGTATTTCACTTACTTGTTTAGCTCAAATGCCACCTCAATGTATCAAGCCCTCTTTGCCTCACATGCGTGCAAGATCATCTCAAGAACATGGGGGAGTAGAACAGTTTTAATAAAGACAAGAAGATGACAACAAATTCAACAATGTTATACTTCTATAACTATCTTTATGAAGGATTTTCTCATAAATTTTTTGTGGTAGTTGAACACAATTTAGGCAAAACATAGAGATGTGAGGGGGAAGTGCATTTTGGTAATGAGAGGGAAGGGAAGGAGAGAGTTTCAGCAGAAACAACAAATGAAGAGATTCTGCCATGTGGGTGTAGTGTGGTGTGAGTAGAGAGGACACTTGTCAAGTGTCTAGGCCAGCTACATGTCCTCTCTTTAGGCTGCCAAATGTCACTTAGTTCCTAGGCCATTTTTCACTTAATTCTACTACTATATGTCACTCAATTTATAGGCTTAGTCATCCTATATTTTCACATGTCAATTGTCTTATTACTTGAAAATTTTCCTAGTCTAAATGTACATATTAATCCATCAATTTTCAATTATGACAAATAACTCCAAATTACTAATTGTAATCCATCAATTCTATGTATTGACAAATGAAAATACAAGACATTAGAAATTCAAAATAATGTCACAATTATTTATAAACTTTCATACCTTGGAATTTGTCAATTGGGTGCAATTTTTTTCTAAATCAACATTCATGTGAGTATGCCCATATTATGCATATGAATGAAATCATAAAAATCATATTTTAGATGCACCAAATTCATTCTAATATAATATAATTCATGTGACTAAGTAATTTAACACTCTAATCCTTCAGTAGGTTTGGAAACCGGCTATTACAATTCTCCCCTCCTTAAGAAATGTAATCCTCGAAATTCTGACCTGACTGATCAAACAGATTGGGGGTACTATTTCCTTATTTTTTTCTCAATCTCCCATATATCTTCTTCTCTCTAATGATTCCTCTAAAGGACTTTAACCAAAGAAATTACTCAGTTTCTTAATTGCTTATTATGATATCCAACTATTTTAACCGTTTCCTCTACATAACTCAAATTATTTGCAATCTTAATCTCCTGTGCCAGTAATTTATATGCTGGATCTGACCGATATCTTCTGAGCATACTAATATGAAATACATTATGAATCTGAGACATTTCTATTGGTAATGCTAATTTGTAAGCCAATGGTCCAACTCTTTCAATAATCTTATAAGGAACGATTTATCTAGGGCTTAACTTTCCCTTTTTACTGAACCTTAGCACTCTTTGTCAGGGAGACACTCTAAAAAATACCTTGGGAGACACTCTAAAAAATACCTTGTCTCCTACTTGGTACTCCATATCTCTCTGGTGCTGATCTGCATAACTCTTTTTCCTGTCTTGAGCTATTTCATCCTATTGTGGATCAATTTTACCTTATCAACGGTATCTTGAATCAACTCTGGGCCTTCAACAATTCTTAGGCCTTCTTCATTCCAGTACAAAGGTGCTCGACACCTTTTTACCATATAACACCTCATTTAAAGCCATACCAATACTAATATGATAATGGTTATTGTATGTAAATTCAATGAGAGCTACATATTCATCCCATGCTCCTTGAAACTCCAAAACACAAGCTCTAAGCATATCCTCAACAGTCTGAATAGTCCTCTCACTCTGTTCGTCTATCTGAGGGTGAAATGTTGTACTAAAATTTAGCTTTGTACCCAATACTGTCTGGAGGCTATCCTAAAATCTAGAAGTAAATCTGGGATCTCAATTTGATATAATAGACACTAGGACTCCATATAACCTCACTATTTCATTTACATATCTCTGAGCTAACTGATCTAGTGTGTTATTCTCTCTAATAGGTAAGAAATGAGCTGATTTTGTTAATATGTCAAAAATGACCCAAATGGTATCATGCTATCTCAGAGTTCTCGCAAATCCATAATAAAATCCATTATAGTCCTATCTTATTTCCACTTTGGAATAGGTAATGACTACAATTTTCCAACTGGTGTCTAATGCTCTGTCTTAACTTGTTGGCATATCAAACATCTGGTAATATACTTACCCACTTGTTTCTTCATTCTTGGCCACCAAAAATGTTGTTTCAGAGTATTGTACATCTTGGTAGTACCAGGATGCATAGCATAGGCTGCTATATGTGCTTCTTCTAAAATTTCCTTTCTCAAACCATCAACATCTGGTATACATAATCTTTGATTCAACCACAATGTATTATTTCTTAACTCAAACTCAGAACTCGAATTTTGTTTTATCTTCTTTACAATCTTCACTACTTCTGCGTCTTTGCTTTGAGCTATCCTGATCCTTTTATGTAATATTAGTCTAAGCTTCAATGTAGCTAATAATGCTTCATTATGTCCCAAACATAGCTCAACATTTAGTGCTCTTAGTTGAACTAGAATTGGTAACCTTGATGATTGAATTTGTGCTACACTGTTATTAGATTTCCTTCTTAATGCATCAGCTATAACATTAGCCTTACTTGGATGATACTTTATTATGTAATAATAATCCTTAAGCAACTTAATCTACCTCTTTTGTCTCATATTAAGTTCCTTTTGACTCAACTGATATCTCAAACTTTTAATAATCAGTAAAAATTTTAAATGTTTTACCATATAAATAATATCTCCAAATTTTCAAAGTAAACACTACTATAGCAAGCTCTAAATCATGAAATGGATAATTGAACTCATGAAGCCTTAATTGTCTCGAAGCATAAGCAATCACTTTACCATAATGCATCAAAACACACCCTAACCCCTGGTGTGAAGCATTATTTTATACAACATATCCTCCATATCTAAATGGAATATCTAACACCAATTTCATAGTTAATCGATGCTTTAACTCATCAAAACTCCTTTAACATTCATCAATCCATTGAAAAGGTACATTCTTTCTCAAAAGCTTTGTTAAAGGGGCTGAGATCAATGAGAACCCCTCAACAAACCTCCTATAATAACCTGTTAGCCCAAGAAAATTCTAAATCTTTGACACATTTCTAGGTGCTTCCCACTTCATCACTACCTCTACTTTCTTTGGGTTTTACCTGTATTCCCTTTCTAAACACAAAATGAACTAATAACAACATCTGATCAAGCCAGAATTCATACTTACTGAACTTGGCGTACAATTGCTTCTCTCTCATTATTTATAAAATTAACCTTAAATGCTTAAAATGTTCCTCTCTACTCATCGAGTACACCAAGATATCATCTATGAATACAATAACAAAGTGATCTAAGTAAAGTCAAAATACTTTATTCATCAATGTCATAAATGCCGTCAGAGCATTCATCAATCCAAAAGGCATCACCAAAAAATCAAAGTGTCTATATCTAGTTCTGAATGCACTCTTTGGTACATCAGCTTTTGCTATTTTCAATTGGTAACACCCTAACCTGAAATCTAGTTTTGTAAACACGTGAGCTCCTTGTAACTAATCGAGTATATCATCTATTCTTAATAGGGCATATTTATTCTTCACTATCACCCAATTTAATTGTCTAAAATCAATGCACAATCTCAAAGTCCCATCCTTCTTCTTCACAAACAAAACTAGAGCTCCCTAAGGTGACATAGTGGGTCTGATAAAACCTTTCTCTAACAACTCCTGCAACTGACTCTTAAGTTCTTTAAGTTCCACAGGTGCCATACTATAAGGAGGCTAGATATAGGAGTAGTACCTGGGACAAGGTCAATGGTGAATTATGTTTCCCTATCTAGTGGTAATCCCGATAATTCAGTGAGAAAAACATCTAAAAAATCCCTAACAATAGGAATATCTTGTAATGTTTGTTCAACACAGGTATTAGTCATATAGGTTAAATAAGCCTCACATCCAGTTCGAATCACTCGCTCAATGATGAAATCAATCTAGCTGGCACTACTTGACTAACACCTCAAAATTTCACTCTTAGTTGAGTAGGAGATTCAAGTCTAACTACCTTAGTGTAACAATTCATCACAACCCTATGTGCAATAAGCTAGTCCATACCTAAAATAAGGTCTATCTCTTTCAACTACAGTACTATCAAATCGACTTTTAACTCAGACTGGTCAACTCGAATAATACACCCTTCACATACTTCTCTAAGCATTGTAGTACTATCTATTGGAGTTCTCACCTCTAAGCCAAATTTCAACATTTCTTTCTCACAATGCAATTTAAATGCCAGATGTGGGGTAATGAATGAAGGTGTAGATCCTAGATCTAACAATGCAAATGCCTCAAAATTAAAGACATGTAACACACCTACAACAAAATCTGGGGAATTTTGTATTTCCTGTCTCGTAATAGCAAAGATCCTAGCCTTAGACTGTGGTTGGTTATTCCATACCTCTGTCTTAACACTAGGATCTATGGAATTAGCTTTGCCCTTACCTCTCTGTCCTGCTCCACTAACTCTAGTCTGTTGAATAGTCATCTCTGTTATTAATCTTCCTCTTGCTCTAGACTATGCTCCTAAAGTTACTGGATAGTCTCTAATCTAATGCTCTAAGGAGCCATAGCCGCAAATAACCTCCCAATACCTTGCAACATACTCCACCATGGCTTTTTCCACAGTGTTCACAACTAGAAATCTATTGTGTTCGTTTACTATAATTGTGTCCTCCAGATGTCTGACCTCTACCACCAAAATGAGCAGATCCACCTTAAGGTGTAAACCCTGATTGCTTCGATCTCGACTGTGATCGCGATGATCTTTTCCGACATTTACTAAATTTCTTACCAGAATCATCTTGAGGCTCACTATGCCTCTTAGACCTGAGCTTTTGTCTATACTCTCCATTTTCATCTTCTAGTAATTGCTTAATTCAAATCAAAGCAGCTCATAGCTTAGTAAGACTATTCAGCTTCGTAATAGCCAACCTTGTCTTGATCTCCATATTCAATCCATCCTCAAACTACCTCCATTTATCTTCCTCAGTCGAGATCAGAGCAGTAGCATACCCTAATAGTTCATTGAACCATACATCATACTCAGTTACCGTGAGTTTTCCCTATTTCAGATTAAGGAACTCTTTCATCTTCCTATCTAAATAGATCTTTGGCATTATCCTTAAAGACCTTCAAGAAGTCCCCTCATATCAGTCTACAAGGTGGGGCAGAACTACCTAGGACTGTCTTCCACCACTGATCTTCTGGATCTTGTAGTAATGAGACTGCGTAGTCAAACCTCTCATTAGAATCACAGTCCATTTAACCAAATACCCTCTCTGTTCTCTCCAACCAACCCTCTGCCTCGGCAGTGCCTCATAAAAGTCTACAATCCCCTACTTCCTAAGTTTATCATACCTCCTTTCTCTCCTCTCAGAAACTCTTTAAGGCATTTGTTCAGACTAGGGTATAGGGGACTCTTTATTGTCTTCTATTGACTCAACATCAGTTGATTCTGTGAAATGGTCTCCTATAGTAGATGACCTATATCAAACAATAATAATGATCACTATATGGGTCTCTTTTTATATGCCATGTTGAAATGCTCATATATATCCCTAGGTATGCCAAACCATGCTCTAATACCAAAACTGTAACATACCACTCCCACAGAGCATATGTCCGAACATACTAGAGGATATTTGAAAACATACTTTATGAAAATGGTACATTAAGACAATCAAACTAACTCATTAAAGGCATCAAACATATCATAAGCATTCTAAGTGTTCAATTTTTCCCATTTCATTCATAAACATAAAGTCACAAGTCATTACAATTCATAATCCACATATACATTACACAACATTCATTTGAGTTCAATCTCAGTACAAAAAATATAACATAAAATGGGATGCTAATACACAAGACATCTATCTATACTTTTTAGATTCAGCTGATCAGACCTTCGAGCCATTCTTATCCCCAAAATGGAAGTACTAGACCTCTACTATATCACCTTAGTAGCTAGAACTCCCTTGAACCTAAAAAACAATGTTACAATTTTGATGAATTTGTGAACTTAATGAGTGAACCATCATTAATGTATTCACTCAATTTAGATCACATATTAAGTTATAACCCAATTTAACAAGTATACCAAACCATCCAGTATTGAATACCACATCACATTTCATCATACTTCAACAAGTACATCATGTAAGCTAGCATTGCATATCACAACACATCCTCCATTTATTTCAACTGTAATTCACAATTTCAAAACAATTCAATAATATAATTCATTTCAATCCTTTGATTCATACAGGGATGTATATGCAAATACATATATATCTCCATTTTCATTTTTTCTTTGTTGTGACCAAGTGCATATCAACTCAATTCACTGTTCTGTATCCATTGTGGACACCGAGATCATTTCTGGCCTCTATCCACTGTGGATACCGAGTCCGTGTCATCTGAGCCTAAGGCTCTTTTTCACAATCCTGAGCTCTAAGCTCTTTTCCCATTTCGGTCACTCAGGTCATAACTCCTTTATCTGATCATGCATTTTAATGTGATGAGATGCATCATTTCACATGCCATACTTTCATTTTAGTATACTCATGCTTTATATCAAGATCTTTAAATCTAGGTCTGACATTTATCAATCAATTGAACACACATTTCATATTAACAATCAATTTATACAAAAGCACATATGATTGCGTTTACACATCTAAGTTAACTCATAGTATGCTCTATAAAAGCTATTACCTCGATGTTCCAGTAATGTCGGATATTGACGATCACCTTACGATTCTATTGTCATACAATACACACATAGTTCGCAAATCACTAATTTTTTGGATCATATGAATATACAATCATCCACATGTGTATGTGTCATGTTTCAATGCATGTTCAATTGACTTTCTGGGTATGTATTCTTACACAAATATCTTGACCATACAAACATTACAGCTTGATTTACTCCAAATTCATCAATCATACATTCACCAAACTTTTCTAGCAATATATATTCATACAATTATCCAATTCTTATTCAAAATTACCTCATGATCTTCAATGCTCATTCATTCATACCTAATACACATTAATCATGTCCTTATAAACATGTTTGCATTCATAAGAACACCTTTATTCCATTGACAACTCATAATGTCCAGATTTGGATACATAGATATCAAAACAGTCCATTCTTTAAGTTATGAAGTCAATTATCATCCTAAACTTGTCAAGCTCTTAACCAATTAATCAAGCAACAATCTAGGTTCATTCTAACCCTTAATCAAAATGAAATACACCAATTTTAGAGTGACTTTTCCTTAACTAGTTCAACATGTACATAAAACAAAAATTATCTTTTCAGAACTAGGCCCATGATCGTGGAGAACCTTGCTATGATCGTGGTAGAAGCTAGTGCAGTAGGCCACGATCATGCTCTGAGGGCCACGATCGTGCACAGTCTTTCTTCCTCGATTCTCCACAAATTTCACATACTTAGAGACATCAATACCACTTGAATTTTTCCAGAATTCATGTTCTATAACGCTACTTCATTTTATGCTAGTCTAGCTTCCATATTGGTCAAATTAAATCCCATAAAAATCTATTCATTTGCTTCATTATCACTCACTTTATACCATCACACATGCAGTCCTAACTATTCCATATTTGAAAACATCTTAATAACACCTATCTTTAGTATGAATTCAACGTCAATTATACCTTAAATCCTAAATTAGATCATCCATATCATAGCCTATAAACTACTATTTTCATGCATTAAAAAATAGAATAGAAAAGTAACTAATTCATCTATCATTTTTTAGCACAACTTCAACATCAACACTATATTCAATCCATCCCTAATCAGTCATCATATCACATGCCACAAAGATCAGTACTTCACTTACTTGTTTAGATCAAATGCCACCTTAATGTATTAAGCTTGTTTTGCCTCTCATGCATGCAAGATCATCTCAAGAATAAGGTAGGAGTAGGATGGTTTAAGTAAAGACAAGAAGATGACAATAAATTCAACAATGTTTTGCTTCTATAACTATCTTTATGAAGTATTTTTTCATAGATTTTACTGTCGCAATTAAACAAAATTTAGGTAAAACACAAAGATGTGAAGGGGAAGTGCATTTTGGTAGTGCGAGGGAAGAGAAGGAGAGAGTTTTAGCAGAAAAAAACAAATGAAGGGATTCTGCTATGTGTGTGTTGTGTGGTGTGAGTGGAGAGGACACTTGTCAAGTGTATAGGCCTGTTAGATGTCCTCTCTTTAGGCTGCCAAATGTCACTTAGTTCCTAGGCAATTTTTCACTTAATCCTACTACTATATGTCACTCAATTTATAGGCTTAGTCATCCTATATTTCCACATGTCAATTGTCTTACTATTTGAAAATTTTCCTATTCTAAATGTGCATACTAATCCATAAATTTTCCAATTGTGACAAATAACTCCAAATTACTAATTGTAATTCATCAATTATTTTTTATTGGCAAATCAAAATACAAGACATTAGAAATACACAAACATATCAAAATTATTTAAAAACTTTCATACCCTAGAATATGTCGATTGAGTGTAATTTTTTTCTAAATCAGCATTCATATGTGCATGCCCATATTATACATGTGAATTAAATCATAAAATCATATTTTAAATGCACCAAATTTATGCTAATATAATATAATTCACGTGACTAAGTAATTTAATACTTTAATCCTTCAGTAGTTTTGGAAACCGACTATTACAGTTTTTGAGCTATTAAGTCTCATGACTGAATATGTTAGAAATTTCATCAATATATCATTTTAAAGTCATGGTTATAAATGGAGATTTATGTAATGTAATAAGGTATTTAATAGGTATTTAGAGTTAGGGCTTATCACCTCAATAATGTACATATTTACTTTTTAAATAAGATTTGAGCTAATTTTAGTCAAAGTTCATAATTATGCAAATATTTTGGTTATTTTTTAAAGAAATAATATACATTAAGCTTATTTTAAGTTGAAATTTTTTTTAAAGATAAGTAATTAGTGCTGAAGAGTTTTAGCTTTCTCTTTTTGACTTAGACATGGGAATAAAACATTTAGATTCTCTCTCTCTCTGTTTCTCTCTATCTCTCTCTCTTTCTCAGTCACTCACACACACACACATAATATGTTTATAATATATTGATTAAGTTGGAGAACTTAATAATTTATAGATAAGAGTATTTACTCTGTACATACTACTTTAACCTTGTATGTAGTATAATTTATAAAATTTATATGTATTATATTTATAAATATTGGGTTCTTTAACTATTATTATGAAACAAGCATAAAGTAATACAGATGTAGATAAATATAATTAAAAGAGTAAAATTTAAAAAATAATGTGTAAGTTAATCTACCTAGTGAATACTTTGAACTTTCAACTTTGTTGAGTTTATGATTATTTATAATTATATTATAAAATTAAACTTAATATTTCGTTAAAATCAAGCATACGAAATGAAAGCAGTAATTTTAAGATAGGCATCAATGTTGAATCATAGAGATTTACATTATTTATTAATTATAACAAAATATTATACTAATCATAAGTGAAGTATCATTTGATCTATAACTCATTTAAAAAATTAGGACTTATCAAGTGAGAAACACCCAAGATAGATGGAAATTCAATTGAATTGATATTGAGACTGCGGAAATGCGAACGTTTGAATTTCAGACGACGAACTAAACTGTATAGTTTAATTAGACCCAGTTTAAAATAA
>JAOQML010004794.1:0-12685 GCA_027568935.1 Erythroxylum urbanii | reverse complement strand
AAGTTATAACCGCCTGCATCATGAACCATTTGCATGTAAGGATTTTCATTTGCATCCACATGATCTGTTCTAAATCCCGTCCCTCCTTCAAAGTCATTGACGTTAATTGACGATTGTCCTTCAATACTTCTTGAGGTGCTACAAATCAATGGTTCCCTATGTCGTGTCCATTAACGAAAATTATCAAGGAGAATACAAATTTCTAGCAAAAAGATGGGGAATCTCTCTACGAAGCTTGGGAGCAATTTAAAGAACTTTAGAAAAATTGTCCCCATTATAACCTGTGGAGAGAGTTCCTACTTCAGACATTCTATAATGAAGTGAATCCGAGCACGAGAGGAACAATTGATGCAGCAACTAGAGGTTCATTAATGAGGAAGATGGTGGAAATAGCTCATGATCTCTTGGAAGAGTTTGCAAGCAACAGCTGCTTGTGGTTGAGTGAAAGGAGCAAATAGGGGCAGAAGGAACAAAAAAGTATGATACCTATTTGATTCTATTACTGCCTGGCAAGCTCAGATCATGGGAATTGGATTGATGTTGAATAACATGCAAGGAGCATCATCCTTTACAGTGAAGGCGATGTAAGTTCAACGTGAGCTGTGCGGGCATAACGACCACTACTCAGAGAAGTGTTTCTTATTGGGAGCTGGTGGTACTGAACAAGTAAATTATATGGGTCAACTATAGTGAGGTAATAAGCTGTACTCTGATACTTATAACCCAAGATGGAAAAACCATCCAAACTTTTCTTGGAGTACTAGCAATGTATATGGCCAAGTAAGATCACAAGGATCTTTAGGATTCCAGTAAGATTAAATTGGAGCGATGGAGATTAAGATGGACAAGATGATGGAAGTGTTAGGGTCCAAACTGTTAACTCAAGAGGAAAATCATAAGAGGATGCTTGCAAGCCAAGAGGAGAGTTACAAGACGATGGAGGCCAAATTTGACCAAATCTTAAAGAATCATGCCTCATTGATCCATAATTTGGAGGTTCAGGTAGGCCAACTTGCTAACGAGTTATCTTCACAAAATGCAGGTAGCCTACTAAGCAATATCAAGGTTAACCCAAAGGAAAGGATCATGGCCCTCACTCAAATAGAAGAAAAGAAAGTGAACATGAGGAAGAATATAGAGTCAAGCGAATAGGACAAATAGTTTTGGAAGTCTTTTCTAGTGAACCAGTAAGTGAGCCAATTAGGGAACTTCAACTTGGACTTCCACATCAGATTTTTACTTAACAGAAGTCATATTTAAGTGGAGCAATAAGGAATTATAAGGAGGTTGAGCTAAGTAAGATGACAGATATAACAAATCAACTTCAAACAAAGCTCTTGTTAAAGGAATCGGTGGAGAAAAAATCATCAAGTACATATCAGAAGAAAGTCCACACATAGCACAAAAGAAAGAAGACCCACGGGATTTCTTCATTCCGTGTAGTATAAATGGGATCGAGATAGCTAGGACATTTATAGATTTGGAAGCTAGTATCAACATGATGCCCTACACATTTAGTCAAAAGTCAGGTTTAGAAGAGCCAAAACTTACTAAAATATTGGTGAAAACAATCGACAGAATAATGCATCAGCCGAAGGGGATCGTCAGGAATGTGCAGATGCAGATTGATAAGTTTATCTTCCCTATAGATTTTTACATATTGGATATAGGAGATGATGCAGAAGCATTGATAGTTCTTGGCAACCATTCCTCGCTAGTTCTTAGTCGATAATTGATATGGATGGAGGAGAATTAACACTGAGAGTTGGAGAGGAGAAATTAACTTTCAAAGTGTCCAAGAAAGGCTATCATCCTCCATTACCCCCAATGGATATCAAGGAATCAGAAATACAAGTAGGATGGGAAGATATCGAAGACACTGGGAATGCATCTATGAAGAAATGATCACGTAAGAAAAGGCATAAGAAGGAAAACAACAGGGAAGGTGGGGTCCATACTAGGTTGGCTCATATATAAAGTTTGAGATCAACTTCAGCACTGCCACCATACTAGTTATTTGAACTGCCTTAAGTAAAAAGGAGAGTCGAGCTATAGATGATAAAAAAAGCATTGCATAGGAGGCAACTCATGGAATTCTACCCCCTTTGTAATTGTTTTTATTTATTCATTAGTGTAGTTCTTTAGTTATAAGCATGCTTGAATTAAGTGTGATTGATGTTCAATTTGGTTTTTGTTTGAATTTAAACTTGTCTTCTTTTTGAAATCCTTGATGATAATATTAATTTGATGTGTTTGCAGGTTGTGGGATTAGGGAGAACCAAAATTAAGCTTGGAAGAAGGTTTGAATTTTTGAGGATCACCTCTTCCACGATTGTGGGAATTGGATTGATTACCATGATCGTGGGAAATCTCTAGAAACTTTCTGGAGAGAAATCCCACGATCGTGGGAATTCCATTTGAGAGGGAAATTTAAACTTCCTTTCCATTTTCTTCTTTCACCCACTCTCAAAATTTTAACTCCTCTTTCTAACCCACGAAATTCTCTCCTCCCACTCTCTAAAACTCTTCAATTTTCCTCTAGATTCTTGGTATTTTCTTCTACTATTTCATTAATCTTCCAATCCTTTCATCTTTTCATGCATTAATCATTTGGAAACACAAAGATTTGGGTAAGATTTTGCTCTCCTCTTCAAAACTCGAATTCACTCATATTTTTCTCTTATTTTTGTAGATTTTCCTCTTACAATGGCTTCAAGGAAGATGATGGTTAGGAAACCGATTAATGAACTCCACTCGTAAGTTTCTAGTAAAGGTAAGTGTGATTTGGCGACGACTTATCGCTCTCCCTTCCTAATCTATTCGGAAGAGGAATGTACGTGTTTATGTGACCTTAGGGATAAGGAAATAGTCACTCCTAGGTATTTTAATTTTGAATTGTTAGAGAACATAGGAGTGAGATGACAACTTGAGCAACTAGCAGTAAATGTAGGGTGAAATAGGTTTGTTCAGTGTGATGTACCTATTTATGCTGCTATAACTTTAGAGTTTTTCACAACCGTCTAGTACAACCCTAAAATGGATGTGTTTTGGTTTAGGTTAGCTGGAAATGTTATTAAACTTGATTATCCTGTCATATGTGAAATTTTAAATTTGTCAAATCCAAAAATTTTAGATGGTCACGTTGATTTTGATGTCAATTCTTATTGGTAAACTCTCACAGGTGAAGAATATTTTAACTCATGCAATGCACCAAATTCTTTAATCCGGAGTGCAGAGCATCTACTTTTACACAAATTTATGTGTCTGACTGTGTTTAATAAAATAAAAACAACAAATGCTCGACCAAAGAACTTTTCTTGTTATGGTGCATAGATCGAAAAATTAAAATCAACGCACCTTATAGGATTTTTCAATTAATAATGAGTGTGGTTAATAAAAAGACTTCATCTTTTGGGATGTTTCATATTGCTTTTTCTTTGGGTGTGTTCTATAATGTTAATATGGAGAATTTGTGTACAACTCCACATGATATGTTTGACATATCATATTTGAGACGTTCCGAGATTTTGTAGTTCCATAACTCCAAAATCCTCATATGCGCACTGTAGTGGAGAGTAGGAGGGGCACTAGTACAGCAATTTCCCCACCCTACACATCTTGTACAGTCCTAGAACCTAAGGAAGAAGCAGTGGAGGAGGAGCTAAGTGCACCAGTAGAGGTTGATAGATATCAACCAATCCTCGGACTAAATGGCTGCCAATTCTCAACAAATGGCATCCCAACTAAATGAGCTTGATAACCAAATGCAGAAAGTCTATAAGAAGCAACCTAGTTTGAAGAAGAGATTCGTCAACTTCTATTGGAGGAACAATTTTGAAGCTCCTTCACCAACATCGTCGCCACCATCATTTGAATAAGCTTTTCTTACCCTTTCACTTTTATATTTTGTTATTTCTATTGTTTAGTTTAATGTCATCTTTTGTTTAGTTTCGTGTCATTTTTTTTGTTTAGTTTAATTTCATTTTTTGTTAGGTTTCATGTCATTTTCTTTTGTTTGGATTGCTATCATTTTGTTTGGTTTTATGTCATTTGTGTGCTTTATTTTTTTTTCTTTGGTTTGTGATCATTTCCCCTTATTTGGTGGTTGACTTGCCATATTGAGGACAATGTGAACCTCAAGTGTGGGAAGGTGACATTGAATTTTTCAATTGCATTGTTTGCATTTTGTTAAATAGAATGCATATTTAGGCATATCATGTGCTTTATGTTAGTAATGGAATCGCATTTAAATCATTCTGATGAATATTTCCATAAGATTCTGTCATGCTAGTTGGAATAAGATTGAATGCATGCTTGAACTCGGATTAGGCTACTTGAGCAGAAAGTGAACTATATTGATGTTAGGGTTATGTAAATATAATGCCCTAGAAAGGAAGTGTATTTACCTATAACTTAATTTTCTTACAGTTACAATATTGTAATGAAAATATTTATTATTAATAAAATAAAAGGGTTTGGTTTTATTTTTATGAGCATAATTTAACTAGTCATAAGGTACCAAGGTTCCTTTGTAAGTAATATAAATATTCATGGAGATGTATAGTAAACATGTATATTATTAGGATCTAAATTAATTGATTCACAGTCGAATAACCAACTTGGTTGATTGAGTATAGTTTAGACTGTAGTATTGCGATTTACCTCCATGTAAGTAAAGGAGTTTACTTCAAGGGAATGATGAGTTTCAAATCATGATAGTAATTGACTATTGGTAATGGCACTATTAAATGAATCTAAAATCGCTTATGTTTTCTAAAAAATAAAGTAGGTCGCTACTTTAATCTTAAAATATACACTTTAGCATTCGTTTATTACGAACCATAATCTTGATAAGTAGTGAACTCGTGTGTTAAAATTCTTGTTATGATCATAATGGATTTTTACAGGGTATTAATCCAATGTCTGCATGTTGGAATTATTAATTGAAACATGCATCAGGGAACATTTACTCAATAAAGAGTTTATAGTGACATCATCACTTCTAAATGTTTTACGGAGATTGGTGAGTAAACTAGCACTAGTAGTTTTATGGACTAGCTACCCATCAAGTCTTAATACCAAGATTAGATCATGTGCATTAATCACCATGTAGAGTGAAACAAGAGGTCTAGAAGGAAAACCAACTTAAGGGGAAAATGGTATTTTTACCCTTTATTGTGCGAATGGCTATAATATGGTTCATATTAGAGTTTGCGATTGGACATCAAATTAATATTTTTGAAACATGTTTTCTCATAATTTTAAGTAATTCAAGAGATCAACCAATTGGCTTTAGTGGAATGACATTTGGTTAATAAGTCAGAATTAATTATAATGAAATTAAATTAATTTTAGGCTTATTAGGGCTTGAATTATTCAAGTCCAATTAGATTCCCCACTTGGCTTCTGGGAAGGTTATCAAGGAAAGTAAGAAAAATAAATGGGGGTTATTGGAAATAAAATGAGAATGTTTGGAGAGAAATGGATGAATTGGATTTGGGCCAATAACACCAGAAAAATTTAATTGGGTCTTAAGCCTATAACTAAATGTTTGGCTTATATTAATTAATTGTTAATTATAAGCACAAAGGAACATTTAACATTAGGCTGGATTTTGATTTAATTAATTAGATTAATTGAATTAAGATAAGAAGGCAAAAATCGAATTCTACAAAGATGTAGAATTCGATTATGTCTTTTATTAATAAAAGCATAAAAGGAGTGGGTGTTTAAATAATACTTATCATCATTAAATGGTTTAATGATTGTTTTAAAAGCATACAACGTGTCTCTCCTTTCATTTTCCATAATAGCATTCTTAAGTAATGCTCATCATCATTAAATGGTTTAAAGGCTTTTGAAAAATATAAAAAAGTACATGAATGAAAAGAAAATGAGACTGGTTAGAGAGAAATGAACGAATTAGATTCGGGCCGATAAGACAAAAAAAAATTAATTGGGTCTTAAGCCTATAACTTAGTGTTAGGCTTACACTAATTAATTGTCAATTATAAGCCCAAAGGAACATTTAATTTTAGGCTGGATTTTGATTTAATTAACTAGATTAATTTAATTAAAAAATTAAGAAGGAAAAAATTAAATTCTACAAAGATGTAGAATTCGATTATGTCTTTTATTAATAAAAGCACAAAAGGAGTGGGCGCTTAAGTAATACTGATCATCATTAAATGGTTTAATGATTTTTTTAAAAGCATACAATGTGTCTCTCCTTCCATTTTCGGTGATAGCATTCTTAAGTAATGCTCATCTTTGCTAAATGGTTTAAAGGCTTTTGAAAGATAGAAAAAAGTACATGAATGAATTTCAACATGTAATGGACACAATTTATTTGGATGATTACCAAATGAATGGTGCATTGGCTCTCCACTCACTCCCAAAGCCAATCATGCATCTCATTTTTAAATTAGTTTATGGTTGGTTTTAATGTATATAATGTACAGCTCCTTAATTCATGAAAGATGAATGAAGGTAGGAGTGGTGAATAGAGATGGGAGTGCTAAATGAAAGGGTGTGTGAATTTGGCACAAAACTCTCTCCCATTAATGTCTAAGTGTTGGACTTGTAAAGACACATGTTCATTTAGAGTTCAAGCAAAAATTAACGTGTGTGGCTTTTCTATCTCACTCACTCTCTCCTTCCATTTTCAGTGGTAGCAAAGAAAAATGCATAGCTCTTTAACATTCTTATGATTAAAAGAATTAAGGTTTGCATTTTTGCTCTCTCTATAAGCTCTTCAAAACCGTGAGCTATAGCAAATGACAAGGTCTCATTTTTGCTCCACCAAACTACCGAACAAAGTAAAAGGTTTGCTTTTTTCATTTTTCTTCTCCTTTCCCACAAAAGGATTTTGATAACCAAGTTGTCCAATGAGAACAAGTGGTAGATTGAATTGGTTAAGGGCACAGCAGCGAGGAGTTGAAGCTACAGCAAGGAGTCGATAATAATCCGATCTTGTTTTTACTTTATTTATTTTCCTTATGTCGTATCATGTATGGATTAAAACCATGTTGATTTCATGTTTACGCTTTCACTGTTCTTTGATTTCGGAAAAGGATTTTGAAATCTACCATTTAGCCAAACCAAGCATGTTTTTGTTTTCAATCCAACAATTGGTATCAGAGCTGGTTTTATTATGCATGATTCGATTCCTATATGTGGCATGGTTTGACAATTAAATTATATTATGTAAGCTCCAATTTTTTTTATGTGATACAAATATATGATGTGTATGTTTTGGTTTGCTCTTGTAATTGTCCATAGAAAATCGATTTACCATGTAAGCTTTCTTCGTTTGGTTTGTAACAAAAAGGGTGGCCTATCATCGCCATCAGAGAAAAGAATGTAAATACTTTCGGTTTTTATTTTGTGTTAATAGCAGTTTTTATTTTGATTAAATTTTGTTAATTTTAGATTTTTTCAAATGCTAGAATTTTTGATTTAGTATTTACGAATCAAATTTTACAAAAAAAGCAATTAACTCATTTTTACCCAACGGGCCGGGTCGTGTAAGTGAAGAGTTCGAAGCAAAAGAGCCAAGTCCAAGAAGAATTTTTGGGCCTAAAGGCCTTGTAATATTCTTTTAATTTTTTATGATGGATAACTACAATTAGCTTTTAATTCATGAGATGAATGGATGAATTGATGCAAATAATATGCAATATTATGTGAATGTATGACATTTAGAAAAATTCCCAACCCTAGGTTTTGCCATGCATTCATTATGTATGAGATATATAATGAAACAATATAGGATGGTTAATAAATTGCATCTAGACAAGATGGGATTAATTAAAACTTAAAGACTGTAAAAGATTGAGTGGGAGAGGATGCTCATGTGAGAGTCCACGGTCTCCATGTGATGTCCAATTTGCATGTGGTGAAGTGTTACTTCCTACTGGAGGACATGAATCCTAGATCTTGCACAGTTTTGGTCTCCTAAAGGATAAATCTAGTTATTGGTATAAAATGTGACCTCCTACCGAGGCATGGATTACAAGTACCTTTAGTGGATGAATCAAATGGTTGTACACTCAACATGGTTTATCAGTAACCTGCCCACCGTAATTGATAAATGCTTCAACCTAAATATGGCACTTCTTAAAGAGTTAGGCATGAAGATGCTTGGTTTTTTTTTTTTGAATAGGAGGGTCCCAATTTTTCTTTTAATGGTTAAGACGGCCTATCATCACTTAGTCCCTTATAGATAAGAAAAATAAATGTCGTATAAAGATTTACTTTTTAAAGTTTTCTTAAATCTATCATCATGCATACATGCCTCATGATTTTATACGAAGTTCTAATATTTTTGACTATTATGCTTATTCTTTAATAATTTATATTTTCAGACATAATTATCATAATATGAATCCACTCGTAATGCTCTTGACTAATAACAAATTGGATATTGAAGAAAATTTTAATGAATGGAGACGTAACTTCGACATCATTCTCCAATATGAATGAATTTCATTGGTATTAACAAACAATGAGCCTGTACCTCCAGTGACAAATTAACTCCTAATCAAGTACAGCAACATGAGCTATGGTAGAATGCTAATAAGACTGCCAAGTACTATATTCTAGCTTTTGTTAGTGTAATGCTGCAGAAGCAACTTACAACTATGCAAAATGTTAGTATAATGGTCCATCACCTAGATGAGATGTTTGGTGTGAGGATCAGATCTACAAAGATGAATGTTATCCAAACCTTTCACAATCTCAGACAAAACCTGGTGAACTGATGCGCGATTACATGCTTAAGGTAATCTTGGTGGTTACTGAGGCTGAGTTGCCTGGGGCAGAAATGGATGCAAAAATGCAGATGATCATGATCATCAACAACTTAAACTCTTCTTTTCAGTAGTTTAAGTTAGACTTTGAGCTTAACACTAAGGATTACACCTTGGCATCTTCTTCTAAGCCCAAGGGTAAGAACAAACAAAAGAAGAAGGGTGCAAAGAAAGGGAAGGCCCAAACAAGGGTCAAGGCTCAACCCATGAAAAAGAAGGCCAAAGAGAACACCAAGGGAAAGTGTTTCCACTATAGTGAGAAGGACCATTAGAAGAGGAACAAGACGTTAAGAGCAAACAAGGTATGGATTTCCTAAGTTTATTAAGAACTACAAATGTGGCAAATTCATTTGATTCTTGGATATTAGATTCAGGACCCACTGACCATGTTTGCAATTCCATACAGGGGTTCCAGCGAAGGAAAAGACTACCTAAAGGCCAATTTCAAGTCAAGAAAGCGAATGGATCCTACGTTTCGGCAGAAGCAGTGGGAGTACACATTTTAGACTTTCCTAGTGGTCTTAGGTTATATTTAGAAGAACATGATTTCTATTTTTCTATTGAATAAAATCTAGTTATTCCTTATATTTTGAAAACGTTATTTCAATATAGTAGAATAAGGATTTTATTTGTAATGAGGTAATTAAATATAGATTGTTCTTTATAGAACCTATGATAGGCTCACTAAACACAGTTAAATTAATAAAACCAAGAAAAGCAAATGATTCTAACATTAATTTAAAATATATGTGGCACTTAAAGGTGGGTCATGTGAATCAAAAAAGACTTGGCAGGTTAGTGAAGGATGCGATCCTTACGGGTTTGGATATTGATCCATTACCCACCTATGAATCTTGTGTTGAAGGAAAGATGACCTAGGTCTCATTTACTTCCAAAGGAAACAGATCTAAATCTACGTTGGCCTATGAGCGTACAAGCTAAAGGAGGTTATGAATACTTTATAACCTTTATAGATGATTACTCTAGACATGGCTATCTATATTTGATGCGCAAAAAGTGCGAATCCTTTGAAAAGTTCAAAGAATTTAAAGTTGAACCTAAGAAGCAACTAGGCAAGCCATTAAAACTACTTCGATAGGATCGAGGTGGTGAGTCCTTATCTGGAGAGTTCCAACAATTCCTAATTGACAATGGAATTGTTTCCAACTTGTCAACTCCCAGAACACCTCAACAGAATAGTGTAGATGAGAGGAGGAATAGGACCTTATTGGAAATGGTAAGATCAATGATGTCCTATGCTAGCCTTCCAAAATCGTTTTAGGGATATGTCCTATAAACGACAACTTATCTTCTTAACTTTGGTCCATCCAAATCGGTGTCTAAAACACCTAAGGAGTTATGGACTGGACAAGTGCCTTCGTTGAGGCACTTAAGGACTTGGGGTTGCCCAGCTTATGTTCTAAAGCTTGAATCCACAAAGATGGACCTAAGTTCAGAAGTATGTTTGTTTGTAGGATATCCTAAGGGCACATGAGGGTACTATTTTTATAGTCCTCATGATAGGAAGGTATTTGTGTAGACAAATACAACCTTCTTAGAGGAAGAATTTGTGAAAAATCAAAAAGGAAGAAGTGAAGTAGTACTAAAGGAGTTAGCTATTTCATCCAAAATAAGAGTTGATTAGGATATAATAGAGTAAGATGTCAAAATGGATTCAAAAGTTGAATCGAAAGAGCAGCTTGAACATCAAGTAATGCCTAAACGTAGTAAGAAGGTTGTGAGACAACCAAATAGGTATCTAGGTCTAAGAGAAGACATAATTTCTATCTCAGACAAAAAAGTAACGGATCTCATTACTTATAAGTAGGCTATTAATAATGTTGATGCCGAAAAATGGTTCAAGGTAATGGAATCAGAAATAGATTCCATGTATGCCAACGAAGTCTGGATCCTTGTAGATTTACCACCAGATGTAAAAGCCATAAGGTGTAAATGGATCTTCAAAAGGAAGAGAGGATCTAATGGAAAGGTGGAGACCTTTAAAGCTAGATTGGTAGCTAAGGGCTATACTCAAAAGGAGGGTATAGACTATGAGGAGACTTTTTCTCCAGTTGCCATAATTAAGTCTATCAGAATTCTTTTGGCTATAGAACCTTATTTCGATTATGAAATATGAAAAATGGATGTCAAGACCACATTTCTTAATGGGGATCTTTAGGAGACCATTTATATGGTCTAACTAGAAGGAGTTGTTGAGCCAGGTAACTATCAAAACCTATGGGTTCATACAAAACCTAGATGAGCCTTGTGTCTATAAAATGATACAAGAAGGCAAGGTTACTTTCCTAATTCTATATGTCGATGACATTCTGCTCATTGGGAATGGTGTAGGAATGTTATCTATGGTCAAGGGATGGCTAAACGAATAGTTCTTAATGAAGGATTTGGGAGAGGCTAGCTATGTTCTAGGGATCAAGCTTGTAAATGATCGAAAGAACAAGCAGATAGCCTCATCTTAACTAACCTACATTGAAAACATGCTTAATAAGTTTTCCATGCAAGATTCTGAAAGGGGTTTCACACCTACAAGATATGGAATAAAACTTTCAAAGGAGCAAGCACCTAAGACCCAAAGGGAGGTCAAACGTATGCGCAACATTCCATATGCTTTAGTAGTTAGAAGTTTAATGCATACCATGCTTCATACTAGACCGAATATCTATTGCATAGTTGGACTAGTAAGTAGATTCCAGTCCAACCCAGGAATGGAGCATTGAACTGCGATTAAGTACATACTGAAGTATCTTCGTAAGATGAAGAACTTAGTGCTTGTTTATTCTGGAAATGACTTTATTCCGACAGGATATACAGATTTTGATTTCCAATTAGATGTTGATTCAAGGAAATCATCTTTTGGTACTATATTTACTTTGGGAGGTGGAGCCATAGTCTCGAGGAGTGTCAAGCAATCTTATGCTTCTAGTTAGACTATAGAGGCTGAGTATGTTGCCGCTTGTGAAGTAACAAAGGAAGTAGTCTGGCTCTATAAGTTCCTAAACGATTTGGAGGTAGTTCCTGAGACGAAAAAAGCCATTACACTTTATTGTGATAATAGTGGGGCAGTGGGTAATTCTAAAGAACCTCGAAATCAGAAAACTGCCAAAATTATTGAGAGATAGTATCATCTTATAAGGGAGATAATACAAGGTGGTGAGGTAGATGTGGTAAAGATTCCCACATATCAAAACCTTGTTGATCGGTTCACAAAGACGTTGTCACAAAAGAGCTTCGAGGGTCACCTAAAAGGAATGGTAATGAGGGATATGTCAATTGCTTTAGGACAAGTGGGAGATTATTAGGGTTATGTAAATATAGTGCCATAGAAAGCAAGTGTATTTACATATAACTTAATTTTCTTCCAGTTACAATATTGTAATGAAAATAATTATTCTTAATAAAATAAAAGGGATTGGATTTATTTGTATGAGCATAATATAACTAGTCATAAGGTACCAAGGTTCCTTTGTAAATAATAAAAATATACGTGGAGATGTATAAGAAACATGTGTATTATTAAGATCTAAATTAATTGATTCATAGTCGAATATTCCAATTGGTTACTTGATTATGGTTTAGATTGTAGTGTTGCGATTTACCTCCATATAAGTAAAGGAGTTTACTTCAAGGGAATAATGATTTTCAAATCATAATAGTGGTTGACTATCAGTAATGGCACTATTAAATGAATCTAGAATTGGGTATGTTTTTTAAAGAATAAAGTAGGTCATTAGTTTAATCTTAAAACATACACTTTATGTAACACCCCATTACCCTAGGGTACGCATCGGGACACCCGTAGGTCATTCCGACACATATCCTAAGATAAGGGAGCGCTACGTGCAATCACTACAGAA
>JAOQML010004731.1:0-12689 GCA_027568935.1 Erythroxylum urbanii | reverse complement strand
AGAAGCAAGCGAGAGAAGTGGAGAAGAAGAGGGCCAAATGTTTGAGGTTCTTGGCAATGTTTGTGAAAGCCATCGTACGGTTCTTGATGATTGCTTGGTTCGAAAAGGGACATAAACCCTAAACCCTGACCTAAACTACTATCTTTACTTCTAACATCAGTGTTATGTAACTGGATTACTGTTAATGGGACTCTTCCTCTCAGTTCTAATGGCAATGCCAGAGGGTCGAGCTCGAACTCTTTCTCGTAACCAACCTTGATTAGACTATATAGATATTGTAGATTTGTTACTTACATAGCTGAAGTTTTCTCCAGTTGTCCATTATTGTATGTTTTAACATGTCTCATGAACTCTAATCTTTGTACAAGTTGATCAATCATACTCATCGATATCTACTTTGTGACTATACTTCCTTCTTTTGTTTCTTGGCTTCACTTTTAGTTGGCACCAGATGCTTATTGATAGGAAAAAATAACTTTATTAGTACAATAGAGAGCAAAAGGAAAACAAAAAAAAGAGATTGTCATTTATGTCAAAGACATAAATCATATATGGTTTTAAGTTTTAACATAATTACGTGAAAAGCATAATAATAACTAAAAAAATTTCAAGTTCAAACTCATTTAATTCTAAATATTTAAATTTAAATTCTAATATAAATTCAATCAAATTAACTTTAATTTCTTAACTTTAGACAAAACGAGACTAGTCCATATTCTTTTGCTATAAAACATCATATATCACAGTTCTAGTTAATAGAAAAATCAACGGTAACATAGTACTAATTAGAAATGACAAATTTTGTCCAACTTAACTCAAGTTGATTGAGTTTCAAATTAAATTTATTTTTATTTTAGACTTTAGATTGAACTTGAGTTAGGACTGCTCGAACCTGGCTCAACTTAAAGTCCAAATTAATCCAATAAAATGACATTATTTTAAAACTTTAAATTAAAAAAATTATGTTAAAGATTTGGGTATAAATTGTCTTTCTTATGATATTATTAAGAGATATTGTAGTAAAAATTAGTGTTCAAATAATCTAGCCTGTAAGACAGGAAGTGAATCAACTAGATTTCAGAAGTATATCAGCTTGAGATTAACTAAATTCAAGGGGAAAATCACAATCAAAAGATTTAAGTCAAAGGTTTAATGTTAAATGTGGGAATGTAATATTCTATATGGAAAATTTAGTTAATATCATCACAAGAAAGCTAAGTTTTTTTTATGATTCTTTTTTTAAAGAGATTTTTTTATGATTCTATATATCATCATTAATGTCATACACTTTTTTTCTGTCCCTTCAATACAAAAGATCAACTTTTCAACTTGATTTTTTCTCAATCATCATGTCAGTACCTATTTTTCATGTGAAATAAAAATCTTGAGAGACTAGTAATGTGAACATGAATAATGTCTTAATCATAATGACTTTTAATAATATTAAATCCTAGGGGTGGCAGTTGTTTAGCATGTGAAATACAAATATACTGTTATTTTTAATAATTAAAAAAATTAACTGATTTGGTCAGTTTAAATCTTAAATTGATCAATTTTTGGTTAAAATTTTAATTTTTTGATTCAATTTACTTTAATAAATCTTTTTATTAAAAACTAATCAGTTTATTAATTAATCGATTGATTATTTTAAGGCTACGTTTGGTTAAACGTAAGGTTTTTAATAGAATGGAATGATTTATAATGGAATGGAATGTAAATGGATATAATATTAGAGAATTGTTGTTTTGGAAAGATGAAATGGTTCATAATGTAAAATAGTGAAATGTTGTTTGGAAGAGGGGTTTATAATGTAATATAGTGAAAAGTTGTTTATCATTTTACATTTCATCTTAAACCCACCCAAATCGGAAATTTCTTATTTTTATTGTTTACGATAGAATGAGATGTAATATGAAATCCTTCTTTTCTATCACATTCCATTCCATTTCATTATAAACTCTCATCTCAAATGATGTAATAATATTACATTATATTCTTTTCTATTAATAAACCCTCAAACAAACATACCTAAATTAATAAATTTCTATAAACTAAAATAAATCTATTAATTTTCATTTAACAATTTCTTTTTAATTAAACTTCAAATTCTTTGACAAGTAAAAATACTCTTTTTAAACCAATTTTCAAATTCTTAAATTTTATTTAATTTTTCACAGGTATTATGATAGTCTAATAATTAGTGAACCTTTTAAATCTTAAACCTCTTCTCTTACTAATTTTAACTTCTAGTTCAGTTTTTAAAACATTGGTTATTTTCACTTCTCTTCTATTTTTTACTTTAATACTTTTAATTCAAATTTATGAAACTGCAATTTTTTCTTTTTTTTTTGGTTCTTTACACTTTCTAATTACTGTTTTTTATATCTTTTCATTAGAGTATTAGGATATCTTTTTTAGTATATCCGAACTACCTAAATTTCGTCTCTCTTAATATTTATTAAAACCAGTCAACTTTAATATAAACATAATTAAATTAATGTGTGTTAAGATATCATTAGCCAAGTCAACACACAGATATATTCTTGGCTCAAATCCATGCTGTTAATATTTTACTGTTTCTGTAATTTATTATACTCCTTGATTTTTGTTATTTACTTTGATTTTCCTTTAATTTGATTAGGTTTGTATTTCCTAATTTGTAGCTAATTCATCTCCTGTAAATGGCTATTTAAAAGCCACGGTTTTCAATAGAAAAATACAACAAACACTTCCATAACTCTGATTCTTCTTATTTCCAGTTTGTACATGGTATCAAAGCAAAACCATGGTTGAATTAACAAATCAATTTTCTTCTCATCATACTAATGCCCATCACTCCTTTTCTGTCAAATTAAAATTATCAAACTATCTAGCCTGGAAAACTCAATTCCAACCTCTCCTCAATTATCACAATCTTAATCACCTCATTGATGGCTCCCTCCCACCCCCAAAAACAATTAAATCCCTATCTAATCTAGTCGGTGATATTTCAAATCCGGAATACACAACTTGGTTCAAACAAGACCAGCGTCTACACTCTTGGCTTCACTCCTCTCTCTCTGCAGAAGTCTTCCCATATATTGTTGGGTTAAATTCCTCTCAAGAAGTTTGGCAAGCTTTAGCACAATCTTTCGATTCTGTCTCTCAAAACAGACAACTTCAAATTCACATTGAACTCCAAGAACTCAAGAAAAATGATCTCTCAATTTCTACTTATCTCCAATGTGCAAAGGCACTCAAAGACAAGCTACATGCTACTGGCTGACCCCTCTCTACGGCTGAATTCAATGCCATTATTTATAGAAATATTGGTTTTGAATATCACAACATCATTACTTCCTTGAACCTTCATCCCGAACCTGTTCCTTTTCATAAGCTTCATGGACAACTTGTTGCTTATGAAATACTTCTTAAAAGTTATCATGAACCACCTCAAGCAAATATGGTATCTTGACATTTCAATTATAATTCACTTCCTCCGCTGCTCCCATTACCAAATTCGACCCCCAATTGGCAACGAAATTCCAATTCTAAACCCAAAGGCCCGTGTCAAATATGTGGACTACGAAACCATACTGTCGATAATTGTCGTCACTCTACAAAAGACAAAATCAAAATGCAAATCAACACCAAATCACTCAACAACCGATGGCAAATTTTTCATACAATTGCCCACCACCACCTGCATCCTATCCACCACCACCTTCACCTTACTACCCCATGTTCAATCACTATCCACCCTTAACACCATTAGTAAACTACTCCAACACATCAACCACCGAAAATAATTGGCATCTTGATACTGCAGCCAATTATCATGTCACACCAGACATTCAATCACTAAGCGTCGTTGCTGAATACCAAGGTCCGGATAATCTTCATGTCAGAAATGGTGTTGGATTGCCAATCTCTCACACTGGTACAATTACTATCTCTTCTCCTAATGATCCTCTTCTTCTAAAAGATACTTTATGTGTTCCCAAAATTGTTAAAAATCTCTTGTCTGTCTAAAAATTCACCACTGATAATTGTTGTTTTTTTTTTAATTTTGGCCTCACTGTTTCTTTGTTAAGGATCAGGTCACTAAAATAATTCTTCTGCAGGGTCCAAGTGAAGATGGTATCTACACCCTTAAATCACCTCTCAAGTCTGCCCTGACAGCTAGCGTCCAGTCATTTTCTGATTGGCATTCTGCCTTGGGTCACCCTCATTGTCGTACAGTGTCTAAAATAATAAAAGACTTTAAGTTACCTTGTTCCAGTTTTGACTTTACTCCTTGTTCTATGTGCAATTTAGGAAAATTATCCAAAACATCTTTAGCGTCAGTTGAACATAAAAGCACGAGTCCTTTTCAAATAATTCATTATAATATTTGGGGCCCTGCGCTTATTTTCTAGCCTAGGTCATAAGTATGTTTTTTTGTTTATCGATGATTATACTCGATTTACATGGAGATACTTGCTCAAAAATAAAAGTGAAGTTTATGATTTTTTCTTCAATTTCAGTCTTTTATAAAGCGTCAGTTTAATTCTAAAATATTAGCCTTTCATTCAGATTGGGGAGGAGAGTATCAAAAATTAAATAAATATTTTCAACTAAATGGGATAATCCATAGAATAGCATGTCCTTATACCCACAAACAAAACGGCACTGTCGAAAGGAGAATTCGTCATGTTATTGATACTACACTCACCTTACTGTCTTATGCAAAAGTCCCATTAAAATTTCTGAATTATGCAGCCGAAGTAGTGTCCAATCTATTAACATTCTGCCTTCTCCAACATTAAAAAATCAAAGCCCTTACATGTGTCTCTACAAATCTTCACCAAACTATCATGTGCAACAACCCTTTGGTTGCACTGTACCCCTTTCTTCGATCCTATTCAAATCACAAGTTCTCTTTTAGGTCTATACTGTGTATTTACTTAGGGACCAGCCCATCTCATCATGCCCATCGTTGTCTTGACCACAAAATAAGTCAGGTTTATCTTGCTTGTCACGTTAAATTTGATCCTACAATGTTTCTTGGGTTCAGTACAACCACAAATAAGAGTCCACCCCCACCCGAAACACCTTGGTTATCTCTCTCAAATCAGATACCTCATCACGTGGATACTCCAGAAGGATTTTCAGGTACGACCTTAACTTCTTATACGGAGTCCAACTCAACCACAAATACTATTTATCCTCCCATCCCACCCCACCAAATAGCAACCACGTAGAGTCTGTTACATCTCCTTCTCCACAAAATCACATTGTACCATATGAGGAACCTTCAAATCAACTTGCTCTCGACCTAGTTGTTGACATCTCCTCTCACTTTTCCCAACTTACTCCATCCCAAAATCCTATTAGAACTCACCCTATGCAGCTTCGGCAATCTACTCATCAAAAACGGCATGCACTTATCTCTATAAGCAAGCCTGATTATTTGTCTTCTGAACCTCAAACCTATAATAAAGCCCAAAATCATCATCAGTGGTGACAAGCAATGCAATGTGAAATTAATGCTCTGTTACAGAATAAGACATGGCAGTTGGTTCCTCGCCCTCCAAACACAAATATTGTGGGTAATAAGTGGCTCTTTCGTATTAAACAGAAAGCTAATGGGGAGATTGAGCGTTACAAAGATCGGTTGGTTGTGAAAGGATTTTCTCAGCAACCTGGTATTGATTACAATGAGACGTTTAGTCCGGTAGTAAAAGCAACTACAATTCGCACAATTTTGTCTCTAGCTATTGTTTCTCAATGGAAAATTAGACAACTTGATATATCCAATGCCTTCCTACATGGACACCTTGAAGAAAACATTTTTATGGCTCAGCCGCCCAGATTTGTTGATTCGGTTCATCCGAATTATGTATGTAAATTGCAAAAGTCTTTGTATGGGCTTCGGCAAGTACCAAGAGCTTGGTTTTATCGGTTGAGCACTTTTTTGTTACAACTTGGTTTTTAGGCTTCCAAAGTAGACACGTCCTTGTTCATCTATAAACAGGGTAATATTCAGTGCTTCATTTTGATTTATGTTGATGATATTTTGATCACATGTTCGGATCCTAGTAAGTTGGAAGCTTTCTTACAAGCTCTAAAGTCAACATTTCCAGTCCGTGATCTTGGTACGTTAAGTTACTTCTTGGGAGTTGAGGTAATTTCATAGTTTTCTAGAATCTTATTGTCACAACAAAAATATATTATTGATCTTCTGCAACAGTTCAATATGCATGACAGCAAACCAACTTTAACTCCTATGGCATCTACTCCAGCCCTATCAAAACATGAAGGTGAACTAATGGTTGATGGAGAAAAATTTCGACAACTTGTTGGTTCACTGCAATATGTCACCCTAACCAAGCCCGACATCTCATTCACCGTCAACAAGCTGGCACAATTCATGAATCAGCCAACACAAGAACATTGGGCTGCTGCTAAACTATTGTTGCGATATCTAAAGGGTACTGTCTCTATGGGTTTCTTTTCCAAATCTTCCTCAATTTCACTGCAGTGCTTTACGGGCAGTGATTTGGCCGGCTATCCCGATGATGAGAAATCCACTTCTGGGTATGCGATTTGCTTGGGTACCAATTTAATCTCTTGGTCTTCGAGGAAGCAGTCCACAGTTGCTCGATCCTCAACTGAGAGTGAATACCGATCCATTGCTCATGCTACTTCTGAAATCACGTGGCTCTTGTCCTTATTATCTGAATTTGGGTATCATGTTTCTCCAACAACAATATGGTGCGACAACGTTGGTGCAATCTACTTGACCTCTAATTTGTTCTTTCATGCTGAAACAAAGCACATTGAATTAGATTTTCATTTTGTCCGAGATCAGGTTCAATGCAAACAGAGTCAAGTCAAGTTCATCTCTAGTCAAGATCAAATTGCAGACATTATGACAAAACCTTGGAGTTCTCGTTTCTTCTGACATCGTGACAAGCTTCGACTTATGTGTTCACCGTTTTCAGCTTGAGGGGGACTGTTAAGATATCATTAGCCAAGTCAACACGCAAATATATTCTTGGCTCAAATCCATGCTATTAATATTTTATTGTTTCTGTAATCTGTTATACTCCTTGATTTTAGTTATTTACTTTGATTTTCCTTTGATTTGAATAGGTTTCTATTTCCTAATTTGTATCTAATTCATCTCCCGTAAATGGCTATTTAAAAGCCACGGTTTTCAATAGCAAAATACAATAAACACTTCCACAACTCTGATTCTTCTTATTTCCATTTTGTACAATACGGATGGTCCAAAATTAAGTCAGAGCTTTTTATTTATTTAATATTTTCTTTCGAACCTGTCTGATACATCAAGGGTAGACAAGGTTTGGTTCATTCAGTAAGTAATGCTAGTTTTCAATCTGTCTATAAGAAACGTACAAGAAACCACAATGACAGGCTTTTTGATCCATTCTAAACAGGTGCCTTCCTATTTCCCTTTACCTTCGTCTCACTATAATAATATGTAGTTAAGTTTTCGATAAATGTGTCCTCGTGTTACAATATATTTATGTAGACGTTAATTAGTTAGTTATTAACTGTAATATAGTTACTAACAAAATCTATTAGAAGCAGTTACTAACATACTTGTATATAAGCTACTGTGCAGCAGTTGAATGAGATACGAAAAATTCATTCTTCATTTCTCTCTTCTTCATTAGTTTTTCATTTTTCTTTCTCTATTACATGGTATCAGAGCAAGCCGATCGAATTTATAGTCTGTCTTGATAGATAATTCAGATTTCTTTGAAGCCTTGACTACCTCACATGGTGATGTTGTTCATGAAGCTCCTTCTGTAGCAATGAATCATGGTGTTGGAGATGTTGACGGAGATCTATTACATTTACAGAGTTTTGATCATCCAAGAATGCTTCTGGTTGCTTCTCCTCTCACAAGTAACAATTATCTTACCTCAAGTATAGCTGTTGGAACCATTCTTGAAGCTAAAGATAAGATGTGTTTCATTGATGGAAGTTTTCCTGCTCCTACGAGTCCTAATCTCTACAAGAAATGGAAGAAAGTTGATTCCATGATTAAGGCGTGGCTTTTGAATTCTATGACTAAGGAGATGTCTGATAACTTCATCTATTGTGCTAGTTCCAAGGTGTTATGGGATACGATTGAAAAAAGGCTTGGAGAGAACAATGGTCCTTTTAAGTATCAATTGTAAAGAGAAGATTCTTCTTTGGAACAGAGTACTGATTCTGTTAATGCCTATTATAGCAAAATGAATCGATGTTGGGAAGAATTAAATAGACTTATGCCTTTACCTAGTTATACTTGTAATGGATGTGGTTGTGAATTAATTATTCTACTGGCTGAGAGAGAGGAATCTGCTAGACTAATGCAATTCTTGATAAGACTTAATCCAACATTTAATAATGTGAGAAGTAAGATTATGAATCTTGAGCCCTTGCCTAACATAGATAAATCTTATTCTATGGTCCTGAGAGTAGAAAAACAAAGACAAGTAAATATGGTTTATGGTAGTAATGTTACTGAAGCTAGTGCTCTTTTGGCCAAGAACTCCAATACTAAGGGCATCAGTTATAAACGAAAAGAGGCTAACAAGAAAGATAGATTTTGTGATCACTGTAATGTGACTAGTCATACAAGGGATTCATGCTTTAAAATCCATGGTTATCCAGATTGGTTCAAAGCATTGAAAGAAAAGAAAGCAGTAGAAAAGAGAGGAGAAATGGCTAACCTAGTGCACCAAGAGCAATTTGATACAACACCTATAGATAGTTTGGCTGCTGATGATAATCTTGCTAGCATGGTGAATTCATTAATTCGATAGGAGATGTCTAGAATCCTTAAAGGAAAGCAACCTACTGAAGAATATGTAAACATGGTAACTGATCTTGTAAATTTTGTAGGTCAGGTAGCTAAAATACAACATATTCTTAATGCTCATTCATTTAATTTAAGTGATATCTGGATAGTTGATAATGGAACATCCAATAATCATATATGTTTTGATGAAAGATCTATGAAAAATATTGCACAAATCCAGTTCCCTGTGCCTATTCATCTCCCTGATAATAGTATTAAACACATCAAACATTCATGCCATGTTACTTTACATTCTACCCTTCAACTTAAAGATGTTCTACTTATTCCTTCCTTCAAATTCAATTTGTTTTCTTTTAACAAAATTAGTAAAGATGCTAATGTGTTTGTTTCTTGTTTTCTTTCTTGCTGTTACATACAAGACTAATAGAGTAAAGCTCTCATTACTATTAGTCCAGTCATAAGCAATCTATACATAATCACCTCACAATCTTTTTATCTTCTTTCCTCTTCATCCAATGAATCACATGGCAGCTCTCATAATATTTATTATCCATTGAATAAGACTCTTCATACTTGTAATTCTATTTCTCATTCTACTGTAATTAGTGATAATAATGCCACTTACTAGCATCAAAGGCTGGGACATGCCTCTTTTCCTGTAATACAGCATATACCTTGTATTCATCTTTCTAATTATAATAAAACTTATGACGTTTGTCATTTCTCCAAAAAACATAGACCATCTTTTCCGACTTCTTCAATTCAAACCATAAATATACTGGAGTTGTTGCACATAGATCTTTGGGGACCTTACACCAAATCTGACATTAATCAAGCACATTACATGTTGACAGTTGTAGATGATTTCAGTAAAGCAACTTGGATTTTTTTTTGCTTAAATACAAGCAACAAGTCACTCAAACTGTTAAAAAGTGTTTACTTATGCTGCATAATCAGTTTGACTGCAAGGTTAACAACATTAGAACTGACAATGGAACTGAGTTTGTTAATGAGACATGTAGAGCTATGTTGGAAAGGACAGGAATTTTACATTAGAAACCCTGTGTCTATACTCCTCAATAGAATGGAGTGGCGGAAAGAAAACATAGGCACTTGATCAAGTTACAAGAGCACTTCTATTTCAAACAGGATTACCTAAGCATTTATGGGGGGAAGCAATGCTCACTGCTACGTACATAATAAATAGACTGCTAACTCCAATTCTAAAGTGGAAATGTCCTTTGAGGTACTTTTCAACAAAAAGCCTAACTATGGAAGATTGAAGACTTTTGGTTGCTTATGTTTTGTCACCAATAATCAGCCAAATAAAGATAAGTTCTCTCCTAGATCATTCAAATGTATTTTCTTAGGATATGTACCTGGTCAAAAGGCTTATAAAGCATATGACTTACAATCTTATAGAATCATTATATCTAGAGATGTAACATTCTATAAAGACCAGTTTCCTTACAAAACTGTGTCTGAGAATGAAATCTGTCATTCTCTTCCATTTGTACATATCATTGACAATGTCCAGGAGTTGATGCCGTAACACCAACATGAAGATGTTACTGATGATCTATCAGCTACAATTCCAGCTTGCTCATTCTCCTTCAGAAATTCATGAAGCAAGTGAGTCACAACTTGCAAATAATGACAGCGTATTTAAAGTGGAGAGACCAGTAGCTGTACTACAAACAAGTACCAGAACAAGGAAGACACCTGCATGAATGTAAGATTTTGTCTGCAGCAGTATGAATCTAGTTACCAGTAAAGGATTACAAACGAAAGATTTACAATTCTCAAAGAATTATTTGGCTTTTATGGCAAATATTGATAAGGTCAAAGAGCCTGCTAAATACAAACAGGTTAAGATGCATCCTGGTTGGGTTGAGCCAATGAATCAGGAGTTAAAGGCATTGGACGATAATGCCATATGGGAGATTACTACTTTACCAGAAGGTAAACATACTATTGGTGAAAAATGGGTATACAAGGTGAAATTTAATCCAGATGGGATAGTGGAGAGACTAAAGGCAAGGTTAGTGGCCCAGGGTTATAACCAGAAGGAAGGGTAAGACTATTTTGATAGTTTTTCCTCGGTAGTGAAGCTTGTAACAGTCAGAGTTTTCTTGGCTTTAGCAACTAAAAATGGTTGGTATATTCATCAGCTAGACATTAATAATGCATATCTTCATGGATACTTGAAGGAGGAAGTTTACTCGACTCCACCTGAAGGCTATACAAAGGCTAAACCTGGAGAAGCTTGTAGACTTCGAAAATCTCTCTATGGGCTGAAGCAGGCATCAAGAGAGTGGAATGCAGAATTTACTGGCCAATTGCTGAAGTATGGCTTTTACACAATTAGCAAATGACTATTGCTTGCTCACAAAGTCATTTGGAAGTTCATTTCTTATTCTAATTGTGTATATGGATGATGTATTAGTAGCAGGAAGTAATGAAGAAGAAATTATTGCAGTCAAGCAGTTCTTGCATTCTAGGTTCACTATAAAGGACTTAGGATATGCAAAATACTTTATGGGAATAGAGATAGCAAGGTATGAAGCAGGGATTTTTATTTCTCAGAAAAATACTTGTCTGACGTTGTGATGGATGTAGGATTCACTGGTTTAAAGATTGTTTCAACACTGTTGCCCAGGAATCATAAGTTTGAAGAAGATTTTGTTCCGCATGAAGAACCAGAGAAGTACATAAGATAGGTGGGAATGTTGTTATATTTGAATATGACAAGGCCATATATTTCTTATAGTGTACAACAACTAATTCTTATGCAATCCATGTGAGACTCATTGACTGCCAGCATTATACAACAACTGATTCTTATGTAATCCATGTGAGACTCATTGACTGGCAGCATTACATGTACTAACGTATCTTAAAGGTACAAATTCTCATGGCTTGTTTTATTTAGCCAAACCAAATACAGATGATGGGGCTTATTGTGACAGTGATTGGGCAACAAGTCCTCTAAGTAGAAAATCTTTGAGTGGCTATTGTGTTTTTCTTAGTAGATCATTGGTTTCATGGAAAATTAAGAAGCATAATATAGTTTTAAGAAGCTCTTGTGAAGCAGAATATCGAAGAATGGGTTCAGTAGTATATGAACTCCAATGGGTGAGTTGTTTGCTTTAAGATTTTAAGGTGAAACTTAACACACGAATTCCCTTATGGTGTGACAGCAAATCAGCCTTATATATCACTGTAAATTCAGAGTTTAATAAACATACTAAACACTTGGAAATTGATTGTCATATAGTGAGGAACAAGTTTGAAGTCATCATTGCCAAGTTAGGAATGGTTTCACAACTGATTCCAATTTTAGGAGGGGATGTTACAATATATTAATGTAGAAGTTAATTAGTTAGTTATTAACTGTAATATAGTTACTAACAGTATCAATTAGAAGCAGTTACTAACAGGCTTGTATATAAGCTACTGTACAGCTATTAAATGAGATGCGAAAAATTCATTCTTCATTTCTCTCTTCTTCATCTATTTTTCATTTTTCTTTCTCTGTTACACCTCGCAGTGAATATGGTGCGAGAAAATAAAACTAAAGCAGCAAGAGCACCTGCATGTGAACTCGTCTAACATGCACATGTTTTACTCGAAGTTTAAGAAGTAGGTTGAACCTAACTTACTGTGGTCAGATTTGTTTTGTTAAATAATATATTTAAGACAAGTTAATTATAAAACAGGACGGCAAAATTAAAATTTTATATTTTTAAAAAATTAATTTAATGATTTTTTAAAATTTGTGTAATTCAAATAAAAACGACAGTTCTGTTAATTGTTTGCTATTAATTAAAAACTAATAAAAACAATATTTTAATTTGAATTATATTGATTTTGAAATATTAAATATTTA
>JAOQML010004721.1:0-12689 GCA_027568935.1 Erythroxylum urbanii | reverse complement strand
GACAAGTGTAAAGAGCTTACAAAAAAAAAATTATACCGACTTTTGTTTAGTGAAGTGATGTGACACGTCACCCTCGCAGGGCACGGACTCGGGTATCACTGTCGATATCGGGTTCGGGTTCAGCGGGAGTGGGGTGTTACACATTGAATAAGTATGATGCATTTCATTATATGAATGCATGAAAGATAATGGCGGTTATGACCGGAGTCGCCAGTAAAAGAGCTTAAAGCTCATAACATGATAAGAGCCTTTGGCTCAGTTGTGTATGTACCCAATATTCACTAAGGGATATGGGACATTAATCGATACAGCTCGATATCCACAAAGAGATATGAGCTAGTAAAAAGGCACTTGGTCACAACAAAATAACAAATGAAACTGAGTCACGTGCATTACATTTATATTTGATATGTGTATTTTACATGAATGAAATGACCATTATGATTGTTCTGAAAGTGAAAGGTGATATTTTATGAATATGCAAAGATGTGAAAAATATGTTACGTGTATCGATGTGATGCATGAATTGAGTGAACCACCGATGATGGTTACCTTATTGAGTTCGCAAAACTCACCAAAATTGCAATGTTGACTTTTCAGGACCAAGAGACGACTTTAGCTACTGAGAGACGCTGCAAGTAGCTTAGACTTGTACTTTTGGGAAAAAGAAGAAATGGCTCAAAGGTCGGTCAGCTGGGGTTGGAAAGATTAGATAGACTTTTTATGTAATTTCCTCTTTCATGTAGCATATTTTGTAATAGGCTATGATGATGTACATGTATGGATGTTTGAAAGATACATTGTATAACGTTCAATTTTGTGGATGAAATGAGGAAAATTTTGGTTTTAAAATATTGTGACTTTCTTCACGATGTTTTATAAGAGAACTAAAGATAGATGATGCCATGTTAAATGAGTGTGGTGATTGAATGTAGCGTACTATTATCATAGGTTATGTACTGGAATGTCTGTAGGGTGTTCCGGTATGCACCCCATAGTAACGGGGTGCTAAATTGGCGCTGTTGTGAGTGCCTTCTTCAACCCATTAAAAGAATCTAAACAATCTTCATCAAAAACAAAAGACACATCTTTAACTAATAATTGAGTCAAGGTTTTAACAATAAGAGAAAAATCGTTGATGAACTATTTGTAAAATCCTGCGTGGCCCAGGAAAGCGTAGATACCCTTAATATTGGTGGGAGGTGGTAGCTTTTCAATCACTTTGGTCTTAGCGTGATCCACTTCAATCCCCTTGCATGAGATTTTATGGCTTAATACAATTCCCTGTCGGACCATGAAATGACATTTCTCCCAGTTTAAGACTAGATGAGACTCCTCACATCTTTGAAGCACTCTGTCTAAATTAAACAAACAATGGTCAAAAGAATCTCTAAAGATAGAGAAGTCATTCATAAATACATCCATAAACTTTTCATTCATATTTGCAAATATGGCCATCATGTAACTTTGGAATGTGGTAGGTGTATTGCATAAACGAAAAGACATCCTCCGCTAAGCGAAAGTCCCATAAGGACAAGTGAATGTGGTCTTCTATTGGTCTTTTAGGTATATAAATACTTGATTTTACCTTGAATATCTATCAAGAAAATAATTAAAAAAATGACTAGCCACCCTCTCAATCATTTGGTCCACAAAAGTTAAAGAGAAATGATCTTTCTTGGCATCCAAACTTAGCTTCCTACAGTCAATACACACTCGCCAATCTGTGATGGTCCTAATAGAAATCTTTTCCATTCTCTACCACTGTCATGCCACCCTTCTTCGGCACACACTGTACTGGACTCACTTATTTACTATCTGAAATAGGGTAAATAATCCCCGCATCCAACAATTTCACTACCTCCTTCTTAACAACTTCTTGTATATTTGGATTTAACCTTCTCTGTCTTTCTCTCACAGTTTTACATCCTTCTTCTAGGTTAATCATAAGCATCACCACATTAGGGCTAATCCCCCTAATATGAGAAATTTGCCACCCCATTGCTCTCATCCTCTACTTAATGGTCTCCACCACTTTCTCTTCTTGCACATAATATAATTGGTTGGAGATAATGATAGGTAGAGTATAATTCCTACCTAAAAAGGTGTATCTCAAATGGGCAGGTAAGGGTTTAAGCTCTAAAATGGGGGGCTTAACAAATGAAGATTGTGTGGGTGTATTTGTTCTCTCTAGCTTTTCTAGATCAACTTCCTCACCTAATTCCTCTTCTTTCACACTTTCATTCCTATGCACTTCATTAATTTCATTAACTTCCTCTTCAACCTCCTTCACACACTCATCCACAACATCAATTTTCATACACACATTTCCATCCATCAATTTCTTCAAAGATTTTGACATATTAAATTCAACCTGCTCATTACTAATTCTCAACACAAGTTTCCCTTCATGCATATCAACTAATGTCCTACCAGTATTCATAAAGGACCTACCCAAAATCAGTGGACAATTTCTATCAACTTTAAAATCCAACACAATAAAATCAACAGGAATAATAAATTTATCCACTTTTACTAATATATCTTCTACGACTCCAAATGGCCTTTTGATGAATTGATCTGCAAGTTGAATTAGCATGGATGTTGGTTTAACCTCTGATAGTCCTAATTTCCTGAAAACAGATAAAGGCATCAAGTTAATACTTGCACCTAAATCACATAAACATTTAGAGAATTCAAAATCACCAACAACACATAGAATAGTAAAACTCCCTGGATCTTATAGTTTTGAAGGCATTTGGTTTTATATGATCGAACTGTAATTTTTCGTCAGAATTACCATCTGATTATCCTCCCAATTGCGTTTGTGTGTAAGTGTATCCTTAAGAAACTTCGCGTACTTAGGCATGCACTCCAAAGCTTCCACCAATGACAAGTTAATCTGCAGCTTCTTCAGTTTCTCTAATAACTTGGAAAGCTGAGTGTCCACTTGATGTTGTTTTACCCTTTGTGGATATGGAAGTTTAGGCTTGTAAGGTGGTGGCGATACATAGGGCCTTTCTTCTTCCATCTTTATGTCTATCTCCTTTCCTTTTTTTTAGATATCCTTTTGCACACTTGGTTCCTCCGTCTGCTTCCACTTCAAAGTGTAATAGCCTTGAGTTGTTCCCTTGGGTTGACTTCAGTATTGCTCGGTAGATTACCTACACTTCTAGAAGACAAAGCATTAGCAAGTTGACCTAACTGGACCTCCAAATTATGGATAGATGAGGCATGGTTCTTCACAATTTAATCAAAATTTGCCTCCATCCTCTTTTGACTTTCCTCATAGCTAGCAAACATCCTCTTTTGGTTCTCTTCTTGAGTTGACATTTTGGACCCCAAAATATCCATCAACTTGTCTATTTTGCTCTCCATTAATCCAAGTCGATCTGCTAAAATTCAGAAGGTCCTTACAGTCTTACTTGACTATCTATATTGTTAGTACTCAAAGAAAAATTCAGGTGATTTTTCCACCCTAAATTATAAATGTTTGAGTGAGGATTATTACCTCTTTATGGCTGGCCCAAGTAATTTACCTGTTCTGTACCACTGACTCCTAATAAGAAACATTCAGCTGAGTCATGGATGTTTTGCCCATATGGCTCATACTGTACTTGCATAGCTTTAGTCGTAGATGAAGATACCCTTTGCATGTTGCTCAACTACTTGGTAAGGGCTATGATTTGTGCCTGCAAAGCTATAAAAGAGTCAATCAGAATCGTACCTTTTTGCTCCTTTTGCCCCTATCTACTCCTCTCACTTGACCACATGCAACTATTGCTCGTTAATTCTTACAGAAGGTCATGAGCTGCATCAATAGTCTTCCTTATCAAAGAACCTCTAGTAGTTACATCTATGGTTCCTCTAGTGCTCTGATTTACATCGTTGTAAAATGTCTGCAACACGAACTCCCTCGAAAGGTTATGGTGGGGACAACTTCTCTTTAATTCTTTAAATCTCTCCTAGGCTTCATATAGAGACTCCCCATCACTCTGTTGAAAGTTTGTGATCTCCTTTATGACCCTTGTCGTCTTGGTCAATGGAAAATATTTCACGAGGAATGCTTAGGCTAGCTACTCCCAAAGAGTGATCTGCCCGATATTGAGCAAGTTGTACCACGCTTTTGCCCAATCTTTCAAAGTAAAAGAAAATAGTCACAACTTCATGGCATCATCGAACATCCCATTAAACTAAAAGGTGTCGCAGATCTCTAAAAAAATAGTAATGTGGGCATTTGGATCTTCGTTGGATAGCCCATAAAATTGCACACTATTCTAAAGTTGAGTGCCAGCTTGATCTCAAAATTATTAGCTTGAGTCGCTGGCCTCGCAACTCCTTAAGGACTGAATCCTGGCCTAATGAAGTCCATCAATGTCTTCTTAGCTCCTGTTTGCTCTCCTTCAGCCATATTTCTTTGTCTAATATCTCAACGTGTCGCTCTTCTTAACTCTTTTTCGTGTCCTATGATATTAGGTAACTCTTTGTCACTAAATTTTGTCTATCTTTGCGTGCTCCTTATGTTCATACACCTGCAAATACACAATGAAAACTATCACAAACTCTTAAATTAAAGTAACCTAAACTGAAGATGTTAAACAAACAATCCCTAGCAATGTTGCCAAAAAATTATTGAATGAAAAATAGACTACTCATTTTATGCTCAAAACTGCAAGTATACGGGTCGTGACTGTAGTAATAAGCAGATATCGATCCCATAAGGATTATGCTTAGCACCACTTAATTCAAATTAATCTTTGTTTAAGAACTATATTTTTTATGGAAATAAACTAGAAAATTAAATTAAACTAAACAACTAACAAAACACAAATGACACTTAAAAAATGTAGAAACTTGGAATTCAAGATTTTCACAACTAGATATCACCTTTTCCTTATCTTATCTCCATTTTATTTTGTTAATTGAATTGTATTTCACCTAAGATGTCCTAATGTATTAACTACCCTCTCTCAAGGTGTAATCAATTATCCCTAGCCAAATTAAATGGAAATGATTAAGCAATCTCTTAATCTACAAAATCAATCCACCAATTCAATTAGTTATTAAGTTATCCTCTGGGTGATCAATGAAATTAACCAAGATCTCTCTTTCAACTAATCAATTAACTTAATGAATGTAGGTCTATAGAATACCAACTCTCATTGTACAATTCTACACAAATAACCCAACTCAATCTGTCAATATATTGTAAGGTATATATGTATTCAACATTCATCAAAATCATCTATCATTCAAATCAACAAAATAGGAGTTTAACAAGAATTTCAAAAGCAATTTCTATGATTAAATTAGCCACTCATGATGTCCATAACATTCCCAACATTCAAATAGTCCATTATACAAATGCTAGAATAGAAAAAATGAAAGAAATCTAAATGGATCAAACTCCTCCTCTTCTTAGCCCAAATCTGGAAAGTCCAACGTTGGTATGCTCTTTTCCTAATTGTGAATGAAAAACCTTGAATCTCCACCTCTCTCGAAGCTTTAAAACTGTCTTTTTACTTAAGGAGGCAAGTCTCACACGAAGCTTTCTCGTCCATAGCGGTTTATATCCTTATGTAGTTATGAAAAGATAAAAGAATAAGTGAACCCCGTGTGTATCCTCAGGTTAAATATCCCACGATCGTGGGTTCTTGCATTATACTTCCTCCTTTTCTTTTCTCCTCTCTTGGTCTCTAACTCAATGAAAAAGGTTGCCACCTCCATTCCTACATCAAAATAATCAATTCTTACCTTAAATTAATATCAAACTAAAAGAACAATAATAAAGAACAAACTAAACAAAAACATATGAAATAAATCTTAAAACACAACAATAATAACCTATTATGCAAGAAACACATGCTAATACTTTAGAAAAACACACACTAATACACAACTATCAGTTGCTCAACTGCTTGGTGAGGGTGGCAATCTGTGCTTGCAAGGTTGTCACTGAGTCAAGTGGCATCATTCCTTTTTGCTCCTTGGACCTTTGTCTACTCATTTCATTTTACCACATACAGCTATTACTCACCAACTCTTTCAAAAGGTCATAAGCTATATCAATGGGTTTCTTTATCAAAGACCCTCCTACAGCTGCATCTATTATTCCCCTTGTGCTTTGGGTTACAACATTGTATAATGTCTGCAAAAGAAATTCCCTTTGAAGGTTATGGTGGGGCAACTCCTTTGTAATTCCTTAAATCTCTCCAAAGCTTCATACAACGATTACCCATCACTTTGTCAAAAGTTTGTGATCTCTTTGATGGTTATTATTATCTTGGTTAAGGGAAAGTACCTAGCTAGGAAAGCTTGGGCTAGCTGCTCCTAAGTAGTGATTTGGCTTGCACTGAGTGAATTATACCATGCCTTTGCCCGATCCCTCAAGGTAAAGGAAAATAATCCTAACCTCACATCATCATCAAACATCTCATTAAACTTGAAGGTATCACAGATCTCCAAGAAATTTGCAAGATGGGTGTTGGGATATTCATTAGATAACTCATAAAATTGCACACTTCTCTGAAGTATGTTGAGGAGTGTCGTCTTGATCTCAAAATTATTGGCTTTAATCACTAGTCTTGTAGCTCCTTGAGGACTAAAACCTGGCCTCATAAAGTCCATCATTCTCCTCTCAACTCCTCCTTGCTCTCCTTCTTCTACCATATTCCTTTGTATTTTTTCTTCACGTCTAGCTCTTCTTAGCTCTCTTTCATATCTTGTAATATCTAAAAACTCTTCTTCACTAAGCTCGTTAGACCATCTCGTGTTCCTTGTGTTCATGCACCTGCAAAAATGTAAGGAAAAATATCAAACACTCTTAAATCAAAGTCACCTAAATTAAACAAGATGCTAAACAAAGCAATCCCTGATAAAGGCACCAAAACTTGTTGATTGCAAAAATAAACTATTTGTTTTATGCTAAAAATTGCAAGTATACAGGTTTTTATTTGTAGTAAAAAGCAGATATAGTGCCACTGAGATTGTGCTTAGGCACCACTTAATTCAGGTTATGCTTTGTTCAAGACTCAAATTTGAATAATATATTGAAAAGTAAACTAAATCAAACAAACTAGCAACAAACAATTAATGTAACAATGGAAACCTACTAAAAGAATTAGTTAAGTTATGAGAGAGGGGATTTTACCTATCATTAATGTTAATCTAGTCTTTTTTGCATTTATGGGTGTCAATTCTAGACGATCGTAAGATTGATTACTCTTTCTCGAGTTATAACCATTCCTTAAATTGTAAACCCTAATCGAATTATGGACTTGCAATCTTCAATTCACAAATTACCATAATTCTAACTAATTCTAAAGCTCTCTAATAAACAATCGAGTCTTTCACAAGATCTCTCTCCATGAAATTATCGACTAGATTGATTAAGTGGTCAATTAGTTCACCTAACTCTTATTAATCCAATCTAATCATTTTTATTCGATTCACCCTCTTAGTTTGTTACCGAAACATGTAAATACATTAATCAATCACAACACCCAAATCAAGTAAACAGAATTCAACTAGATTAACATTAAATATAAGCAAAACCCTGAAGGAAAAGTTAGAACATCGTTACCAACTCAAAATCCATAACGATACAACCCATCTCAATTTTACTCATTAAATGAATAAAAAGATAAATGGGGAGGAAATGAAACTTAGGTTGGATGATTCAGGAAAGTAGCGGTGTCGGGGGATCATCTATTCGGGGAAGCTTGGGTGTCAAAACCCTCCTCTTCTTCCTCTTCTTCTTTTCTCTCTCTCTTTTTGGGTTTCCAAATATAGGCTAAATATAGACTCACCCTTCTGGGGTTACATCATAATCCTTCTATAGTCTTTTCCAATTAAAGTAACCCTAATGTCTTCCCGGGGTCTGAAATGTCCCTCAAGAACTCAAATCCAAAAGTGGCTCCGTGTCTATCTATGCGTAAGTTACAATCGTGGCCCTTAGTGCATAATCGTGGCTAGTTTATTTGCTCTCTGTCATGATCGTTGCAGATTCCCCACGATTGTGGCCCTATGCTCAAACTTCTATCATGATCGCGGCAGATTTGCCAAGATCGTGGGACTATGTTTTAGTTCGGGTCTCCTCCGAAGGTCCTAAAACACTAACAAACTCATGATGGAACCTCACATATATATAATTGAAGCTCAAAAAACATATTGTCACTTAAAGAAAACTTTAAACACAAATATTTATGAACTAACACAATTCTTAACCTAAACACACATTAAGCAATCAAATTAATCACTAAACATGCATCAAATTATCGACAAAAATACAATGCAATCTACATCTATCGTTAGTGAAGTAGCCTTTGGAGCTCTTATTCCACTAAATGGTATCTTCCCTGTGCTTATTAAGGCTAATGCTTAAGAAGAGATCAATGAGAGGTGTTCTAGAGAGAAATCTAAAACATTAGTGTTGCTTCCAACAACTTCCTTGACTCTTGCTAACTCAGATATTATTGAATGAAGAGGTAAAGTTTTGAATTCTTATCCAGTCATCATTCCAAAGTCTTACATTCTCACTATTACATATCCTAACTTTCATATAAGGCATGACTAGATCCTTAAGCTTTAGAATTTGTAGAATAAACTAAGAAGAGTTGTATCTAGATTGCAATGTCTATATGTTTTCATTTTCTAGGTAGAAAATATGGATCCATTTGACCCATAATATTTGTCAATCTGTCATGATCCTCCGTAGTCTCTTGATGATCAAGCTTTTATTAATGATCTTAATTGGTGTTATCCCTAGTTCCCTTTCATGCTTTAGTTGGCACATATTGCTCCACTTAACCTTGGCCATTGCTCTCTTATTATTTTCCCCTTACTAAGAAAATATACTTATAATTCTTTCTATTGATTTAATAATACTAGAAGGTAGTATAACGTGTAAGGGCCAGTAGATGTGTAAACATTTTAGGAACGAGTTGATTAGTTAAAGCCTTCCTACTATTGATACAATTTTATTGCAAAACTGTGATATTCTCTTTTAAATTTTCTCTAGCAAAGGGAGATAACCATTAAAGGGAAATTTCCTTGAGTTTATAGGGATCCATAGATAAGTGAAAGGGGGTTTACAATACTTTAAACTAGTTAGAGCTTAAAACCATAGAGTAAGGCGTTAAGCAGTTAATGATAGATATATATTAATTTTCTCTTTGTTGATTGTTAGACCAGATAACTCCTTAAAGGTGTTTAAAGTTGTCATTAGGGTTTTAATTAAATTAACATCTATTTTTGAGGATATAATTAGATCATCTGCAAAGCATAAACTATTAATCCTTAATTTGTTACACTTTGATTAAAATTTGAAAACTTGTTCTTGATTGAAAACTAACTTAAACAATCTAGTTAGAACTTTCATTTCTAGTGTGAAGAGATAGGGAGAAAAAGGGTCTCCTCGTCTCAATCCTCCAACTCCCTTGAAGAGATTAGAAGGTACACCATTAATCAAGACATTATATGAAATTGATATAACATATATTATTCAACCCATCCTAAAAGTTTATGATGGAATCCAAATGCTTTAAGATATTAAGATGAATTTTCAATCTAAGAAGTCAAAAGCCTTATGAAGATCAATTTTAAGATCACAATACTTGCCAGATTGCCTCCTATTATACCCCTTTAAAAATCTATCATGATAGCATAATATTATCTCCAATCTATCGAGCTTTAATGAGTGTTTCTTTAGAAGCATTAATGTATTTTGGGAGAACCTCCTTAAGCCTACCTGTAATTAGTTTAGAGACAATCTTGTATAAAGTTTTACAATATGAAATTATTCTATAATCCTTTAAAGAGCTAGGAGAGAAATTTTTAGTTATAGTACAAAGGAATATTTTATTAGATTCCTTCAATAATTTACCTTTATTTACAAAATCCAAAACATCTTTAATCATTATGGCTCTAATGTGTCTCCAAGCTTTGTAGAAGAAGAAGCCATTCAAGTCATCAAGTCTTGGGGCCTTAAAGGGTTGAAAGGAAAGTTGCTTCCTTTACATCTATTTCAATAAAAGGTCTAGTAAGTGAGTTAACTTCCTAAGCTATGAATTGATCATTGATAATAGACTTCAATTACTGAATGGAGGATGACTGCTAGCTAGAGTGCCAATAGTATTAAAGTATCCCTAATCACTATTTTCGTAAGTAATGATTATCGAATACCACTTGAGTGTACTACAAGAGAGTTGCCTTTCTTCATATAAAGACTACATTAGATGGGAAATTATACCACAGTATTAGAATTTATCTTGAGCTCTTTTTTAATTAATTAAAACTTTCTTATACAAATGTGTAGCTTATATCTCATGATTTCTTGACTAAGACCTTTAATTAAGGCCTCCTCAAATCCCCCAACATCCATTAGTAAGTTATTAAACTTGAAAGGATATTTAATCTTCCTCTTGTTGAAAGGGTTTTGTATCAAGATTGGAGAGTGGTATAAAAATATAACATCCCTAAAAGAAACCTTGCTATATGCGAAAGAAGAAAGTCATTGAGAGTTAACTATAGCTTTGTTAGTTTTCTTTCTTAGTAACTAGTCCTCTTTTTACTTGTTGATTTATGTATGAAAATATCCCTCATGTTTTTAAATCTACCAATTGTATAACATTTACATATTCCTTAAAATTATAAGAAAAGTTCCTTAAATTGAAATTATCTTTACCTTAAATTTTTTTAGCGTACTATTAAAGTCTCCAACTAAAATCTAGGGAAAGGTAATGCCCTAAGTTAACTCTCTAAGCATACTCCATAATTGAGTCTGAAAGATGAATAAATTAATCCTCTATGATTGAATGATCAACTTTAATTATATTTGGATCGAATGTGACCTATGATTCTACCATTATGATGACTTTGATGGTTGTTAAACATCTGTTGTGATTCTTGAAGATATTTAGCTTCTTAGATTTATCCTTCTTCAATTCAGTTTCCAAAATTCCTACCAAAAATGGCTTTATTTCCCTTAGATAATCTTATATAGCCATATAATTTTTAGGTCAATTTATCCCTCTAACATTCCATATTGGAATTATCATTTAGGAGGGGAAGAAGTTTTGTTTTCCTTCCTCTTTCTATTTGATTTCCTTCTGCTAGCATGTTGAAACTCCTCCTCTACTACTAATGCTAACGCATTTGATTAATGTTGACACTATCCATTACCTGATGCTCTTAATACTCATCTATACCTCTTTTTAAAAATTTATTATTATCATCCAATAAACCATCCTTATTAGCTAGTTAATCATTTGAGCCCATTGCATTATATGTTTTCTTTCTTATGAGTAGTGGTTGGATCATTTCCTCTTTCTTATGAGAGGGAATGTCTGCTCCTTGTGCTATTATTTGTTCAATCCTTTGACAACTTTCAAAATCAATGTTATTTCCTTTCCTGTTGCCTAGTGGTATCTTCTTCTGGCCTCTCCATTAGTTCTTGGAATTCCATAATCTTAAATACCCTCCTTATAGGTCTCAATTTTTTGTTTTATTTAGGCCATTCAGGTCTCCAATTATAAGAAAACTTTATTGCATCTTTAAATGGCACCCTATCTTCATTTAACCTTAAAATAGGTACCCCTTCAGGTAGTTTTTGTTGTATATCTACAAGTACACAAATGCTTGCATATCCCACCTTACTCATTGTAGGAATTATCTTATCTATGTAGGGGGTATTATCCAAGTAGCTCCTTATGTAGCTAAAGCCCATTGTAATCTAATACTTAAATGGCAAGCTTTGGGCATTAATATAGAGAGGAACCTATTTCACTTTAAGACATTAGAGCTATAAATCCATCTTCCAACTTTGAACAAATAGAGGTTGTTTTTTAAAATGCCAAGGACCTAATTCTAGCAATATTTGAGCATGATTAAGGAATCAAACTTGATTGGGAGCAAGCTTTCCTCATTCATTAGAAGCTCCTCGGCTATTTTCGTTAGCTAAAATCCTAAATTTTGTAGGTGAAAAATGAGGGCCTCTTGTGTTGGACCCCATTTCCGGAGTCCAACTCCTTGCTCTGATACCACACCTGTTAGACCCCATTTCTGGAGTCTAACTTTTGCTCCTCTTGCCTCTCTTGATTTTCTTCAACATTGACAAAAATTTCCAAATCAAATAGGCATTCCAATTGAGAAACCCATAAGACATATTCACTAAAATTGATCTTAGAGTTCTTAAACCCATACATTTCTCAAGCGATATGAACCCAAAACCCCTTCAGAAATCCAAAATATTAAGATCAAACTTACCTTGAATCTTCACTAAACAATAAATTTCTTGGCTTTAATGGAAGCTCTACTCCTATTCCTTTTTCCCTTATTGGACAACTTCAAAATCTCTTTCAAAAGCTAGGAAATGATGAAAGCCTAACTTCTTCTTCTTCTTTTCTCTCCAATTGAAGATTTACTTAATGCACACTAAAAATAATAATTCCACTGATATAAAAAAAAGGTATAAGACGTAAAGCTCTCATATGGTTTAAGAAACTTTAGAAAACCCTTAAATCATTAAATTTTCTTGAAAGAACTTGTGTTTTTCAAATGTCCATAAAAATCCTTCTCTTAAACTTTGTTAAAAAATAATATTGAAATAAATGCGACATAAATATCATACGTGAACTAATCAAATGTTACTTAAATGATGATCCAATCTAATTAAATTTGAACCAAACTAA
>JAOQML010004712.1:0-12690 GCA_027568935.1 Erythroxylum urbanii | reverse complement strand
GCATGTACAGACATTTTTCAGGTGCACATATCACTGTCCACAAATGCATGAGCATGAGATGTGTTTTCCTAATTTCTTCGATTAATCTCTCGTGTACCCATTTTGTGTAATTCAACCCGTTATCTAGAAACGGGATGTTACATCTAATCTTTATCAATATTGTCCTTATGATCATTTTGTAATAGTTAGCTTACTTACAGGCTACAAAACTGATGTTGAAGGAGAAGGGTGGAAGCAAGCTACGTATAATTGATCCCAGCTGAGTTTTCAATGATACAAGGTTAAGCTAATGACCATAAATTAGCATGTTTGGCAGTTAGGTTTAAATTGTTGCATAGTTAAATTTGTTTCAAATTTAAAAAATAAAATTTTAATAATTTGAAATAATCTGGGATAACTAACTCTCTTACTCTCCATAAATAAATTATAAGATGGGAAAGCAAGCTCAGCATCAAGCATATTTGGTCTCCATCTCTAACACTGTCATTACCTTAGTCACCTTGACGGTTTCATGTTCTAGCCCATTTCTTTTCATTTTTGTTAGTATTTTTTCTTATGTTTTTCATATATTGTGTTTTATTTCCCCTGGTGTGTTTGTGTATCCTTTTCACATTAAGAACAATGTGTTGTTCAAGTATAGGTAGAGTTGTGTGTTTTACCTTGAGTGTGAATTTTACATATTATATGATAAGTTACATGATGTGAATTGAGTGAATGCGTCAACGGCTAGGACTTAATGAGATAGATTTAGCCTTAAATATAACCCTTTAGGTTACGAAGATTTATTAGCTTCTGAAATTAATGACCTAAGTTACTTAGAGCTAAATATGCTAGTTAATTAGGATACGATATTAGTCCATTCATCCTATGAATTTGCTGTGCTCATTTATAATTTTAGGCTAATCAAATAAGTGGAATTATTAGTACATTTTTATGAGAATGATTCAATAAGGTAGGCAAATTTTGTGTTAGAAAAAGAAAAAAGGAAAAGGAAAAAAGTTGTATAAATTTTAACTAAAATAACTATTTTGCTAGCCTTTGGGTTATGAATAGAGCTAGTAGCTAATTGAGAATGTTATGTAGCTAAGTAACAGGATCGACCGCAATATAAATGTGTGCCTTCGCGTAAAAAGGCTATAATGACATTCCAACCAAGTAGCTTAATAACAACATAACTTAGTTGAGTAACCGGATTGACATTTATCACAAATGTTTGCCTCCTCGTAAAAAGACTAGGTTCATGTCCTTAAAGAAAAGTCAACAAAAAAGAATGTCTTCAAATAAAAACTTACCAAACTTGTTAGTAGCTTGATTTTTTTCCATGAAAACCTTCTGAGGAATAGCTACATTTTTGTTTTCACTGAATGATTATCAATATGTGTGTGCAAGCGATAGAGGTGAATAAACTTAACATTAAAATTTTGACTAGTTTGTATATTTAATCCAAGGTGTTTAGATGCGAATTTCACTTGTTAATAAGTTAGAATAGCTTGAAGGATTATGTTTATAGTTGAATTTGTTTCGCTAACTTGAAGTCATTGTCTCATTATTGCATATGCGTGTTTTGTGTTTTCTTGATTTGTTTGATTGTCATTTGCATTGTGCTTTAGGGTTTAAATTGTTATGTATTTAGTATGAATTTGAGTGTTGAGTGTGTATTTAGGTTTTAATTGTGTTAGTTTGTGTGTTTAAGTGTTTTTTATGGGTTAGTATAAGTCTTTGAGCTTAATTGTTATATTTTTGAGGTACATTCATGTGTTTGTTAGTGTTTCAGGGTAAATGGAAAAGAATAGAGAAGTTGCGAAGAGTTTTGGCCCAAAGACATAGCCCATGGTCATGGCACAGCAGGCCACGATCGTGGCAGAAAGGGACGAGTCAGAGTAGCTAGGCCATGATTGTGCACTTTGGCCACAATCGTGACAAAGAGCTTCCATTCAGGTCACAATCGTGCACATTAGGCCACGATCATGACAGAAAGGTTTAAGCACTGGTCATGATCATGGCAGGCAGGGCCATGATCGTGGCCTGCGTCAGGTTGAAGCAAAAACTTGAACTCGCAAGATTTTTCGAACCGTTTCGACCCAAACTTTAACCTAGAGCATTCAAAGTATAAATACATCATTATGAGAGAGATGCAGCAGCTTTTGGAGAGTCCAAAAAGAGAGCCTTCTTATCAGCCAATTCCCGAAAAATCTAGAGAGAAATCGAGAGATTGAGGAATGAGACAAAGGAAGAGAAACACAGAGAAGAAGTTTGAGGAGACGTACTTCCCAGAACAGGTAGTTTCCTGCTGTTACTGCCTCTGCAATTCCATTCCCAATGTATTTTTTATTTTTTTCAATTTTTTTCATGTATATTATTCAAATAGGTGTTGAGAATAGGTTGTGTTAAATGTTGAGTTTTTGTTTATACTGACCTTTGGGAATTTGATTTTTGAGATTAATAAAGTTTGAGTGATTTTGTTTCTTATTGATTTAATTGTGATTTAATTCTGCTCTTAATAACATGGCAATAGACTGAGAGAGTGAGCTGAGTGAAAACAATCAAATTGCGCTAACGAGAGTTAAGTGATTTGATAGGTAAAGAATTGAATCAAACTGGTAGAATCGTGTAACAAGAGATCGATCATAGGTTCCTAGTAGGTTATTAGACAATTTAGAACTAATTTAGGTTTTGGGTCAATTGTGAATCGAGAGATCACAATTCTATAATTTAAATTAGGGATTATCAATTAGGGTTAAGATTTATAACTCGAGAGAGATTAATTCACCCTAGGATCGTCTAGACCTATTAATTTGATAATTTCACAATTGATTAGGTTTTCGATATTTTCGGATTAAAGCCCCCTTTCTCTCACTTGATAGTTTCTAGGTTGGTTTTGGGATTGGTTTGTGTGACTTGTTATCTTGTTTAGATTTCTGAAATTCAATTCTTGAAATTAATTATTTGATTGGTTTATTTTCTGCATTAGTTATTTATTTTGAATTATTATAGTTTAGTACGACCTTAGATTTTAGGACTAGATTTTCCTCCTTGTGGGATCAATACCTTAGGTACTACGCGAACGACCTGTGCTTTGCGAAATTTACCAAAGTTATAAATATTTAAACTTAACGTGTGTAACGTTGCGAACAAGTTTTTGGCACTGTTGCTGGGGAGGCAATTTAGTTATATATTTTAAGGTGTTAAAGTAGTTTTTAACTTTTGTTTTCATTTCTTTCATTCATTTTAGGAAACGTGCTCTTGCATGAACATAAAAGTCATGAGAGGCTGGAGTCGTGCAGCGGAGGCAATAGATTTAAAGTGCATTTGGTTCAGCTTTTAGTGGGTGGGAAAGCACTTTTTTCTACCGCAAAAGCTATTTTAAGGAAAAAATGAGTGTTTAGCTATAAATTTCAAAAGTGCTTTTGGAGTAGAAATAGCTTTTTTAAACGCTAAAATATAACTTTTTCAAAAGCTCAAATTTGGAGCTTTTCAAAAAATCCCTTTATTTTAGCTTTTTCGATTTGCGTCAGTTACGTATATAACAAAATTGCATCACTTACGTATATAACCAAAGTTTTTGTTCTCTTCATAAGAGTGTCTTCTCAAAAACACAACAACTCATCTTTTCAAACGGATCAACTCATAGGTTTTTTTTTCTTGTTATTTTTCTGCGTTATCTTTCTTGTTATTGCGTTATCTTGTTATCTTTCTAGTTAACGTCTGCGTTAATTTACTTAGTTTGAATATTTATTTTGGGATTATAATATAAGGTTAACTTTTTTACATGTTTTAATATTTATTTTTCATACTAATTTTATTTCCTACAAGAAAATGAGACATCTTATTAAATAATTTCCTACAAGATGGTTATCCAAGAAATAGGTAACCGTAAATATAATATACTTTGCATATTATTTAGTATAATTTAAATATTATTTATATGCATAAATAATTTTATTATAAAAAAAATATAGTTAAAATTAATAAAAGTGCCTTTTATTTTTATGTTGCCAAACAGTCTACTGTATGAAGCTCTTTTTAAAAAGCTATTTTTTTAATTGATAGCCAAATAGTCAACTAGCTTTTTAGAAAAGCTCTTCTCAGAAAAGCTCTACTGACAAAAGTTCTACTGACAAAAGCTCTACTGATTTAAGCTCATCCAAACAGGTACTTAGATATTATGCGATTAGAACAAACTCTTAGGAAAGCTCGGCGAGAGGAAGACGAAAAGTTAGGAAAATCACAAATGGACGAGCAATTTCAGAGAAATATGGATCAAGAAGCTAATCAAAGACGGTAGCAAAGGACCCTTATGGACTTTATGATGCCAGGGTTTAACCCATCGAACCAAGGAGTAGCTAGGTCGCTTGTTCAAGCGGCCTCATTCGAGATTAAGCCAACCATCTTGAACATGCTTCAGTAGAATGTCCAATTTTACAGATTGGTGAATAAGGATCTTAACACGCACATCGTGAACTTCCTCAAGATCTGTGATACTTTTCGGTATCACCAGATGTTAGAGGACGCTGTTAGGATTGGGTTATTCCCCTTTCACACATATAGATAAAGTGAAGGTTTAGTATCATTCATTGAGCGAAGGCTTAGTATCATTCACTGAGCCCTGCCAACATCACGACGTAGGAGCAGGTTGTGCGTAACGTTTTAGACAAGTACTCTCCGCTGACAAAGACCACGAAGATAATAAAGGAAATAACCAATTTCCAACAAGGTGACGGTGAATCAATTTATGAAGCGTGGGAGAGATACAAGGATCTGCAAAGTAAATGCCTACATCACAACCTATCGAACGAGTTTCTTTTGCAGACTTTTTACAATAGAGTGAACCCACCTACTAGAGGCAAGATCGATGCAGTGTCAGGAGGATCTTTGAGGAGGAAGACGGTCAATGAAGCCGAGGAGTTGTTTGAGGAGATGGCCAGCAACAGCTGCTTATGGACGAGTGAGAGAGGTAGGGAGCCTAATATTTTTCGAGAGAAAAAGGGAATTGTTGCGGTCGATCAGATGACAGAGATGCAAGAGAAGATCAACAATTTGACACGACAAATAAGAAACATGAAGGCTTCTTCATCAGCCCAGGTGAAGGTTGTATAAGTGAAGTGTAAGCTCTGTGGTTAGACAGACCATGATACTATGGACTGATATTTGATAAGAGAGGGTAATCAGGAGCAAGTGAATTATATGAGGGTGCAATTTAGACTAGGAGGGGGAAACAATCCCTACTCTAACACTTAAAACCCCAAATGGAAGAATCACCTGAACTTCTCCTGGTCAAATAACAATGGGGGACAGTTTAAACTTTAGGGGTAATCGGGCTTTTAGTAAGATAAAGCAAGCTCGATGGAATCGAAGTTGTATAGAATTTTAGATAAGCTTGGAATGTTAGACAATGCATAAAAGAAGCTGGAAGAGAAATTTAAGCAAGTCATTAAGAACCATGCTTCCTCAATTCATGATTTAGAAGCCTGAGTGAATCAATTGTTCAATGTTTCTTCTATACGAAATTTGGGAAATACTCCTAACATTTTAGGAACAAAATTATGAGAGAAACTAAAAGTTGTTACACTTTGAAGTGGGAAGGAACTTGAACCACCCACAAAAGCAGTGGAGGAGGTCATCTAGCCAACTGAGAAAAATCAAGAAAAGGAGAAAGAAGTGGACATGAGTGAACACCCACCTTATGTTGCACCTCCGCCGTATCAACCCAAGATTCCCTTTCCTCAACGACTACAAGAGAAGAAGTTGGATGAAAAATTTACAAGGTTTGTTGAGAAGTTAAGGATGCTACAGATTAATCTTTCCTTTGTTAAGGCATTAGAACATATGCCTAAATATGCAAAATTTCTAAAGTACATACTATTAAAGAAGCACAATTGGGAAGATAATCAGACGGTAGCTTTAACTGGCACTTATAACTCAATAGTTATTAGTCAAATGTCCTCTAAATTGAAAGACCCAGAGAGTTTCACAATACCCTATATGGTTGGTGAATTTGAATTTACAAAGTGCTTATGTGATTTGGGAGCAAGCATCAACCTTATGCTGTTGTCAATATTTAGGAAGTTGGGATTGGGAGAATTCAAGTCAACATCAATGTTAATTCAATTGGATGATCAATCCATTAAAAGTCCATTTGGAATAGTAGAAAATGTGTTGATACGAGTGGATAAGTTCATTATTCTAGTAGATTTTGTGGTTTTGGACTTTGAAGAAGATAAGAATTGCCCACTGATCTTAGGACGAGCCTTTATAAATACAGGGAAAGCCATAATTGACATTTATGAAGGAAAATTGTCACTTCGTATAGGTAAAGATCAAGTTAAATTTAATTTGAATAAGGCCTTAAAGAACCCAACAACAAGTAGCGCATGCATAAAAGTCAAAATTATGGATAAAAATTTGTAAGAACTCGTTGAGAGTTGCATAGCAGAAGTGCAGTCTTTGGAAGAAGAGATTGACAGTTAAGATCAGAATTCTGAATCTAAAAGAGATGATGAGATAAAGGAGGCAGACGTTCACGTGTAGCAAGGCAAATTAGTTCGGACTGAAGCACCTATACCATCATCTTCAGAGAAACCTCTAGTATTAGAGCTTAAGCCTTTACCTGCACACCTCAAGTATACCTTTCTTGGTAGAGATCAAATGCTACAAATAATAATTTCTAACCAATTAAATGAAAAACAAGAAAGCAAAGTAGTGGAAGATGTTAAGAAGTGAATGAAGGCCATCGAATGGAAGATTGTTGACATTCAAGGAATAAACCTAAATGTCTACATACATCGAATAAACTTAAAAGAAGGGTGTAGAACGGTGAGGGAACATAAGCAAAAATTAAATCTTAATATAAAAGAGGTGGTTAAGAAAGAGATCATAAAACTCTTTGATGCAGGGATAATTTATCCCATCTTCGATAGTGAATGGGTAAGCCCAATACAATACGTACCTAAAAAGGAAGGAATGACGGTGATAGAGAGTGGTAGTGGAGAAGTAATTTCAACAAGAATAGTCACAGGATGGAGAGTATGTATAGATTATCGTAAACTCAACTCAGTGACTAAGAAAGATCACTGTCCTCTCACATTTATAGACCAGATGATAGAAAAGGAAGCTGGCCATTCATACTATTTCTTCTTAGATGGATACTCAGGCTATAAGTAGATTTTCATCTACCCTGATGATCAGGAGAAAACCAAATTCACTTGCCCCTATGACACCTTCGCGTATAGACAGATGCCCTTTGAACTTTGCAAAGCTCCAGCCACATTTTAGAGATGTATGATGTCAATCTTTACTGACATGATAGAAGACATAATGGAGGTGTTCATGGATGATTTTTTTAGTCTTTAGAGACTCTTTTGACATGTGTTTAACTAATTTAGATAGAGTGTTTCAAAGATGTGAAGAATCACATTTGGTATTGAATTGGGAGAAATGTCACTTTATGGTGCAAGAAGGGATAGTACTAAGGCATAAAATCTCACATCCAGGATTTGAAGTCGACAGAGCGAACACAAAGGTAATAGAGAAACTCCCACCACCAGGCAATGTAAAAGGTGTGCAAGGTTTCTTAGGCCATGCAGGATTTTACCATCGATTCATCAAAGATTTTTCATAAATTGCAAGACCTTTGACAAACCTTTTAGTCAAGGAAGTGCCCTTTATGTTTAATGATAAGTGTATGTCTGCGTTCAACACTTTAAAGGAGGAATTAGTATCAGTACAAATTTTATCGCCACCAGACTAGACACTTCCATTTGATGTTATGTGTGATGCAAGTGACCAGGCCATAGGCTACGTTTTGGGCCAAAGGAAAGATAAGAAGCTGTATGCGATCTGCTATGTCAGCAAGACTCTCGCAGGACCTCAATTGAATTATACCACCACAGAGAAGGAACTACTCTCAATAGTGTACACATGTGATAAGTTTCGGCAATATCTTTGGGTTCAAAGGTAATTGTATTCACTGACCATATGGCACTAAAATAGCTTTTCAATAAGAAAGATGCTAAACCTAGGTTAATTCGATAGGTGTTACTTCTGCAAGAATTTGATATAAAGGTGAGAGATAAAAAGGGAGCAAAAACTATGGTCACTGACCACTTATCAAGTCTTGAGTGAGGGGAATGCGAGCAAAGTAATGACATTAACGAAAATTTTCATGATGAAACTCTGATACTACTTGAGAGCTTGACTACATCATGGTTTGTAGATATCGCCAATTAGGTTGTCAGTGGTAAACTTCCATCAGATTTATCTTACCAAAAAAGGAAGAAGTTCTTGCATTTGTAATCCATATATATGGGATAAGCCAACCCTATATAGAGCATGTTCAGATGGTTTAATGCGATGTTGTGTTCCAGATGAAAAAATGTTAGACATCCTAAAGCAATGTCATGAAGGACAGTATGCTTGGAATTATGGGGCCAACAAAATGGCAGCCTGGATACTTGAGAGTGGATTTTATTGGCCACAGTTGTTTAAGGATGTGCAAACCTATGTGGCATAATGTGATCGATGCCAGAGAATAGGTAACATTTCCAAAAGGGACGAAATGCCTTTATCCAACATTTAAGAAGTATAAGTATTTGACGTATGGAGCATCGAATTTATGGATCCATTTCCATCTTCAATAGGGAACATGTATATTCTAGTGGGAGTCGATTATGTTTCACATTGGGCCGAAGTAGTAGCATCCCCAACCAATGATGGGAAGGTACTGCCGAAATTCATTAAACGACTATTTAATCAGTTTGGAGAACCACGTACAATAATAAGTGATGGAGGCGCACATTTTTCAAACAGATCTTTTGATGCCCTCCTAAAAAGATATGGCGTTCACCACAGAGTTGTTACACCTTACCATGCATAAACTAGCGGCCAAGTGGAAGGTGTTAACTAAGATCTAAAACGAATTCTAGAGAAGACAGTGAACAACTCTCGAAATGATTGGGCAGCAAAGCTAGATGATGCCTTATGGGCCTATAGGACAATTTTTAAAACACCCATCGAAACAACTCCTTATAGGCTCGTTTATGGGAAATCATGTCACTTGCCATTCGAAGCTTTAATATTGGGTGATTAAAGCATTAAATGTTGATTGGAAACAAGCTGGCGAAAAGAGACTTTTACAACTAGACAAACTTGAAGAGTTTCATTTTAATGCTTACAAAAATGCCAAACTCTACAAGGAAAAGGTGAAGAAATGGCACAATGCCCTTCTCAAGTAAAAGAAATTCAAAGTAGGGGACACTGTTTTGCTATACAATTTAAGATTGAGGCTATTTCTAGGGAAGTTCAAATCTAGATGGAGTGGGCCATCATTCAAGTCTTTGATCATGAAGCGCTCGAATTGGAAAACGCTAAAAAGGAGACTTTTAAGGTCAATGGGCATCGGTGCAAACGTTATTTTGATGGAGCAATTCCCAAAGATAAGGAAGTATTTTCCTTGTCTCCGAATAATTAGCAATGTTTCCTGGACGCATGGTCAAGCTAAGGACCATAAACTAACAGATTTAGAAACTGTTTAAAAATGTAGTTGTAGTTAGATTTATTTTTAATAAACTATCAATGACTCGTGTGAACTCTCAGGGAGACATCATCACCACCTCCATCTTTATAGGACTTATGCCTAACCCAATATTTTCTTTCTATTTAGTCTTTTTTTCAATTTTTGCCTTCAGTTTTATTTTGTTTTTATGTTATTTTTATTTGTTTATATTTTCTTTAAATTATGTCTGTTCTTTTATTTTATGCGCTTTTGTGTGCCTCCTTCTCACATTGAGGACAATGTGTTGCTCAAATGTGGGGAGGGATTACGTGTTTTTACTTTTGAATATGTTTTTGCATACCGTATTATAGTTATTAGGTTGCATTGTGCGAATTGTTCGAATGTGTCAATGGCTTAGATGAGTGAAATTTGTTTAATTTTAAACATAGTCTAGTAGGTTGTGAATTATCATTAGCTCACAAAGTTAGTGAATTAGGGTCTTTAGATAAATACATAGCTTAATTAGGACTTAGTGTAAATTTAGCACCACTAGTTGTCATATTCATTCATAATTTGAGACCGTTTAATTTAAGTATTAACTAGTATTTTTCATGAAAACGAATAGCTAAAAATAACAAGGTAGGCATAAAAAAGTTTTGTTAATAAATCACTATTCTGTTGACCTTTGGGTTATGAATAGAGCTAGTAGCCAGTTGAAAACGTGATAATAGCTGAGTGACTAGATCAACATGCATCACAAATGTGTGCCTTCGTGTCAAAAGGCTAATGACATTTCAACCAAGCTGTTAATAAATGACTTAGTCGAGTAACCGGATCGACATTTATCACCAATGTTTGCCTCCAAGTAAAAAACTAACCCCGTGGTTTAAGATTAAATAAAAAAGTGTGCTCTTAATAAAAACCTACTGGATTTGTAATAAGCTTGAATTTTTATGAAAATTTACTTAGGAACAATTACAAAGTCTGAAAGAGCAAAGAATTATTAATATGTGTATACAATTGAAAAGGGTAATTGAATTAGCATTTAGATCCTGATTAACTTGTCAGATTGTGTTCAAGATTAAATTTATTTCATGAAGTTGGAGCCATTGTCTCATTTTTTGCATTGTGTGCTTCGTGTTTGTTGTGTTTGTTATGTTTGTTGTTTTTTTTTTGCTTGAGGATAAGCAAACGTTTAAATGTGGGGATGTTGATAGTTGTCATTTGCATTGTATTTTAGGGTTTAAATTGTTATGTATTTAGTATGAATTTGAGTGTTAAGTGTGTATTTAGGTTTTAATTGTGTTACTTTATGTGTTAAGTGTTTTTCATGGGTTAGTATGAGTCTTTGAGCTTAATTGTTATATTTTTTAGGCACTTTGATGTGTTTGTTAGTGTTTAAGGGTAAACGGAAAAAAACAGAGAACTTACGATCGTGGCACAGCAGGCCAAGATAGTGACAATAAGGGACGAGCCAACGCAGCCAGGCCACAATCGTGCACTTTGGGCACGATTGTGACAGGGAGCTTCCATTCAAGTCATGATCATGCACATTAGTCCACAATTATGACAGACTTATCACAATCGTGGCCTGCGTCAAGCTAAAGCAAAACTCAAAATGCGGAAGATTTTTCTAACCATTTCGACCTCGACTTTAACCAAGAGCATTCGAAGGATAAATACATCATTATGAGAGAGATGCAACAACTTTTAGAGAGTCTAAAAAGAGAGCCTTCATGTCAGTCAATTTCGGAAAAACCTAGAGAGAAATCGAGAGACTGAAGAAGGAGACAAAGGAAGAGAAACATGGAGAAGAAGCTTGACGCATCCTACTTCTCGGAACAGGTGGTTTCCCATTGTCGTTACCTCGGCAATTCCTTTCCTGACATATTTTCTAGTTATTTAAATTTTGTTCATGTATAGAATTGAAATAGGTGTTGAGAATAGGTTATGTTGATTATTGAGTTTTTGTTTATACTTACCTTTGGGATTTTGATTTTTTAGATTAATAAAGTTTGATTGATTGTGTTTCTTATGGATTTAATTGTGATCTAATTTTACTCTTAATAACTTAGCAATAGACTAAAAGGGTGGGCGGAGTGAAAATAATCAAATTGGGCTAATGAGAGTTAGGTGATTTGATAGGTAAAGAATTGAATCAAACCAGTAGAATCGTGTATTGAGAGATCAAGCATAGGTTCCCAGTAGGTTATTAGACAATTTAGAACTAATTTAGGTTTTGGGTCAATTGTGAATCGAAAGATCACAATTCCATAATTTAAGTTAGGGATTATCCATTAGGGTTAAGAATTATAACTCGAGAGAAAGTAATTCAACCTAGGACCATCTAGACCCATTAATTCGATAATTCCACAATTGATAAGGTTTTCGTTAATTTCGGATTAAAATCTCTTTTCTCTCACTTGATAGTTTCTAGGTTGGTTTGGGGATTGGTTTGTGTGACTTATTATCTTGTTTAGATTTCTGTAATTCAATTCTTGAAATTAATTATTTGATTGGTATATTTTTTGCATTAGTTATTTATTTTGAATATTAGTAATTATGATTATTTTTAATATCTTTTTGTTTATATTATGTTCTCTATATGTTAGGTAAGATCTATTTGGTTAATTCATGCTACATCAATATGCATGGATTTTTTTCACCATATCGAGGTAATAGATATCATTTGCGAGATTATAAAGGAAGATGAAAACTTCAAGGTCTATAGTAATTGTTTAACTATAAGCATTCTTCATTAAGAAATATTATTGAAAGATGTTTTGGCGTTTTAAAAGCCAAATTCCCTACACTTTGAAACATGTTGAGTTATGATATGAAGAAACAAAAATACATCGTTATTGCTTGTTGTGTTATACACAATTATATTAGAATGTATGGACAAAACGATGAATTATTTGAAAATTGTGCTAAAAATGAAGAAAAAATAAAGAAAGTGAAAGTGAAGATGTAAGTTCTTAAGTGGCTTATAATATCACTTCAGCATAACTTCGAAGTATATCTTCGAAGTAAAACAAAATTGCTAGACAAATGTGGAATGATTATACAAGCTCTAATTGTTTTGTGTTCCTTTTGTAAATGATAATACTATTATGTCTTAAAGAATTGTAATATAACTGACATGTTTATTGATTAGAATGACTTAATTTAATTTTCTAATTTATAGAATTTTATTATAT
>JAOQML010004693.1:0-12691 GCA_027568935.1 Erythroxylum urbanii | reverse complement strand
AGTGGTTTTACAAACATTTCATATACCTAAGTAATGATCTCAATCTCCTATGTCATTCTACATATTACCTTGTCACAGGCTACTATATCATGGAGGGTTTGATAGAGATATAAGTAAAAATCCTATCTTATAGAGAAAAAAATAACAATCCTATCTTTGCTCAAAACCTCAGTAGCTCAATCAGTATAGATTATCAGCAAGTTCTTGCATACTTCCCCAGAATATCATTCATCACATATATGAGCAACCAAGCAGATTATTCTGAACTCCAAAAAAAATGCAGTATTGTGACATCAACAGAAAATTTAACAGTGTACTTCACATGTATAAGGTTCTTTTAACACTGGATTGGCGATTCCCTAGCATTTCGAAGCAATACTAAGCTCTATCCCAGGCATACAGTATCAATATAATGTGAAACAGGAACCCTTACAGATTTCAGGCTTTCAAAGTGAAGCAACAATTGTAAGACAAAAAATCATGCCAAAAATTCAAGAAAGAAAAGTGAAGCAACAATTGTAAGACAAAAAAATCATGCCAAAAAATCATGCAGCAAAACCAGAGGTAAAGAAGGGGAGAAAATGAATAGAAAAAACTTACCGTTCACTGCGGAGACCAACCAAACGGAAGAAGGGAGATGTGTGAGAGAGGAGTGTTCAGCGAGGAGTGGAAGAAGGGAGACGTGTGAGAGAGGAGTGGTCAGGGAGGAGTGCTTGGCAAGGAGAGATTGTTGTTGGGTTAAGAGGCAAATGTTATACCTATGCTTATAAAGGTTCGTAGGAGAGGGGTATTTCTGGAAGTTGCTATGTGTTTTGTTTCTTTCCCCAGGGATAAGAAATTTTGTCCTTCGGTTTTGAAAGGAACAAAAAATTTATATCTCTGTCATCCAGAGTCGGAACAAAATTTAGTAGAGTCAGTAACCAAATACTACGAGAGACAAGATTTTTTTGTTTTGTCATCTATCTCCACCTTTGAAGACAGTAACCATACACAGGGTTAGGATCAATTGTTCCTTTGGAAAAGCCCATAACTATCTATTGTGATAGTATGGCCGCTTTGGCTTACACTAAGGACCTTAAGTATCATGGAAAGACTAAGCACATTAGCATGAAGTATCATTTTGTGAGAGATTCAATAGAAGAGGGAGAAATTAAGTTAGAGTACATATTTACAGACCTAATGATGGTTGACCCTATGACTAAGCCATTGCCACCATTTCATTTTGCTAAACATGTGAAGGCAATGTGTCTCTGTAAATTATGAAATGTTAGTGTAATTTTCTCCTTCTTAAATCATTTAGATGTGTAACTCCTATTATTCTCAATAATCGGAAGACATGTTAAACAACCATGAAATACTCCTTATTCTCACTCTTGAGAATGAAATTATATTATGTATGAGTGGACATACATACTTGATGACCTTATCTTGATATATGCATAATCAAGACGACCATAATACTAAAGTTGTCATGTGTTAGTTCATGACTCCCACTTAAATGTATGACACACAAGTCACATATCCCTTTTAAGAGAGCATACATTTAAGACTTTCATGGTCTCATCCTTGATCTTACACAAAGACGCAAGGGTTGATGGATGGTGTGAGAAAACAAACCTTAACCTATGATTGACATGTACATTTTTCATTGAGGTTTCAAAGTGACATGCACCAATAGTTGATAAACAACTATTCATTTATCAAACTTCTTATTTGTGTGACACAAGAAGGAGAAAATTACACCAACATTTCATAATCTACGAAGACCCATTGCCTTTACATGTTTAGCAAAATGAAATGGCGGCAATGGATTAGTCATAGGGTCAACCACCATTAGGTCTGTAGATATGTACTCTAATTTAATTTCTCCCTCTTCTATTGCATCTCTAACGAAATGACACTTCATGCTAATGTGCTTAGTCTTTCAATGATGCTTAGGGTCCTTAGTGTAAGCCAGAGCTACCATACCATCACAATAGAAAGTTATGGGCCTTTCCAAAGGAAAAATTGACCTTAAGTACGATTTCCAAGCCACAAGGCCTCTTGCACAGCCGAGACACTCGCAACAAATTTAGCCTCCATTATTGATAATGATGTGCAAGTTTGTTTGTTTCCACTCTAAGAAATGGCATTATTTAGCATGAAGACATACCAAATGTAGATTTCCATGCCCCAATTACCATCAATGTAGCCATGCAAACCAAGATTCTCTCCTTGGTAGCATAGTCAATAGTCCTTTGTACCCTTGAGATACCTAAGGCCCTTTTCACACACTTCCAAAGCTCAAATCCAGGATTAGAAGAATATCTTGCCAATAGACCTACAACTTGGCTAAAGAGGCATTGTCTTACTCCTAGAAGCCTAACATGAAGTGTCCAAAGGTCCACATGAAATCCAATTGGGAGAATTCACTTAAAATACCATGTGACAACCATGTGCCACTTAAAAATAAGGAGAAGGATAACGCATACCATGGAATTGAAAGATTGAAAAGTTTGGATCCAAGGAAAGAATAAGAGGATAAATTCAAATTAACTAAAATTAAATTTGATACGCAAGATTTCAAATTTACCTACTAGATCTCACGAAGAACTTGTTTCGAGTAACCTAGATAACAGGTAAAGAACAAACCAAGAAAGTTGTTTAGGATCAAAATCACACCACAATCTGATTTCAGTTTATAAGTGATGTTTAATTCCTAAGTTGAAAAGAACAAGAAGGTTTTCTTCTCTCAATATGGCCGGTGGCTCACAAAAGATAATCTGATTAAAAAAAAGTCCTTTTCCTAACCCTAAGGAGGGTATTTATACCTAGGTCAAATAATAAAAGACTTGGACTAAATAACATATGGAAGCCCAAAATAAATATAACTTAAAACAAGTCCAAAAATAGAATAATAAAAACATGCCTAGGCCTAGTCCAACGCACCCCCTCAAGTCTAATCCTAAGCACGCCTCTCCTCTTGGGCTTAAGTGTTGAAACATAGTCCAATACGATGGTCTTCAAGTCCTAAGTAAGTCCAATCCAAGGATTTGAAATAAATGAATTAATTTGGCTTGTGATTCAGATAGCTCTCCTCCAATAGGCTTGGTGCATTCCATCCTCTACACAAATTGGCTCACATACAGCCTCCTTGAGTCTCTCGGTCCTAGCTTTGGACATAGGTCCAATTGGAATGACAAGCTCGCCCCCATCTCGCACGCCATCTCCATGGTGGTCCTTGCTCCTACTCACATCAGTCCCTCCCTTCTTAAAAAGATTCGTCCTCGAATCTGAATCCATATCAAAAGGAGAAAGATCAGTAATATTAAAAGTTGCAGAAACAGAATACTCACCTGGTAGGTCAATCTTTTAGGCGTTGTCATTTATCTTCTCTAACACTTGGAACGGATCATCACCCCTAGGATCCAGCTTGGATTTCTGCTAGGTAGGAAACCTCTCCTTCCTCAGATGCACCCAAACCCAATCTCCAGGTTTAAAAGTCACCAACTTTCGCTCCTTGTTGGCTTGCTTTGCATACACCTTATTTCTATGCTCAATGTGTTGTCTCGCCTTCACGTGCAAGTCCCTAACCATCTCAACTTTCCTCTTGCCATCTGTACTAGACATCTCATGCAAGGTTAAAGATACCAAATCCAAGATAGTCAAAGGATTAAAATCATATACAAGCTCAAAAGGTGTATAACCTGTGGTGGAATGCACACATCTATTATATGCAAACTCAATAAATGGCAAACAATCACCCCAAGTTTTCTAATTTTTACTAACTACAGCACGTAACAAGGTACCTAAGTTTCTATTAACAACCTCTATCTATCCATCTATCTATCGATGACCAGTAGTAGAATAAACCAATTCAGTACTGAACTTTTCCCAGAGAACACCATGCAATCTAACAATATCCCTAAAGAATAAATCAGCAACAAGCACAGCATCATCAATCTTATGGCATGCAATGAAATGCGCCATCTTACTAAATCCATCAACAACAACAAAGATGCTATCAAACTCCTTTGTTCTAGGCAGTCCTAAAATAAAATTCATAGAAATATCAACCTAAGGTCCAGTAGGCACAGGTAAAGGGGTATACAATCTATGGGGTTTAACGATAGATTTTGCCTGTCTACATGCATTGCATTTGGCACATACACACTCAACATCCTTGTGCATACCAGGTCAATAGAAATGTTCATGCAAAATATCCAAGGTTTTAGTAACCCCAAAATGACCCATCAAACCACCACTATGGGCGTCATGCACAAATAAAGTATGCAACGAACAATTAGGCACACACAGCTGATTGCCACAATATAAATATCCATCATGCCTATAAAATTTTTGGAATGTAACATGCTCACAAGTAGCATACACAGTAGCAAAATCATCATCAGAAGTATACGTGTCCTTAAGCTGCTCAAATCTTAATAATTTAGAACTAAACGTAGAAATGAAGGAATACCTTCTAGATAAAGCATCAGCTACCACATTTTCCTTCGCTTGCTTGTAATGTAACACATACGAAAATGTCTCCAAAAACTCCACGCAAGTGGCATGTCTCTTGCTCAGCTTGCCCTGTTCCTTCAAGTGCTTTAGGGACTCATGATCCATTCGAATGACAAAATCTCTGGCTTGGAGGTAATGTTGCCACACCTCCAATGCTCTCACCACAGCATAAAGCTCTTTGTCATAGGTCAAATAATTAAGTTGTGCACCACTCAATTTTTCACTAAAATAAGCTATTGGTTTGTTTTCATGCAAAAGCACAGCACCTATACCAATACTAGAAGCATTACATTCAACCTTAAAAGCTTTCTCAAAGTTAGGTAAACATAGAATAGGAGCAGAACAAAATTTTGTTTCCAACAAATTAAATGCATGCTCTTGTTCCTCACCCCATGTAAACCCTTTCTCCTTCTTGACTATTTCAGTCAAAGGAGCAACAATGGTAGAGAAATCTTTCACAAACCTCCTATAGAAACTAGCAAGTCCATGAAAACTCCTCACCTCACTAGCACTCATAGGTGTCAGCCATTCCTGGATAGTCTTCACCTTCTCCTCATCAATCTCGACTCCCCTAGAATTGACTACAAACTCCAAGAAGACAAGCCTATCAATGCAAAAAGTGTCTTAAGGTTTGCATATAGTTTCTCCTGCCTCAATACATCTAAAACACATCTCACATGCATGACATACTCATCAAGATTAGTGCTATATATCAAGATTTCATTAAAGTAAACAACCACAAATTTTCCAAAAAAAATGCACTCAACACATGATTCATCAACCTCATAAAAGTGCTAGGTGCATTAGTTAAACCAAATGACATAGCTAACCACTCATACAACCCATATTTAGTTTTGAAAACAGTTTTCTATTCATCTCTTGGTTTCATTCTAATCCGGTGGTATCCAGTTGTCAAATCAATTTTGGTAAAGATACATGCACCATGCAATTCATCAAGCATATCATCTAACCTAGGAATAGGATGGCGATACTTTATAGTGATTTTGTTGATAGCTCTGCAATCTACACATATCCTCCAGGTCCCATCTTTTTTTGGCACCAGTAACACAAGCACTATACAAGGGCTCAAGCTCTCCCTCACATGCCCCTTCTCTAGTAACTCACCCACCTACTTTTGAAGCTCCTTTGTCTCTCCTCAGGATAACTCCTATAAGTTGGGCGGTTTGGAATCTAAGCTCTGGGTACAAAATCAATCTGGTGCTCTATGCCTCTCAAGGGTAGCAGTCCCTTAGGCACCTCCTCAGGAAAGACATTAGTATAATCCTGTAAAAGAGAAGCAAAAACACTAGGCAAAGCATCAAGAGGGCTAGAGTCAGAAACTAAACACTCTCTATATCTCACCACTACTAGTGCTCTCTTCTCTCCAGTTACTCTCAAGTCTTTTCTTTTAACAAACAAACTCACTTTTACTTGCTTTTATCTAGTCTAGGTACAATTCATGAGGTGATAAAGGTTTAACATATGACCAGCCTCCATTGGTACCACATCACACAACACCTCATCCTCATATCTTCCTATTGAAAATGGCACTACAACCTGCCTAGTCACCTTCACACTAGCACTACCATTGAAGCACTATAAATTGTATGGCTTTAGATGTTTTCTGCATGTCAAACCCAATTTCTATACCATAGTCCAACTAGTTGCATTAGTGCAACTACCCCCATCGATGATCAAATTGCATACTTTTCCACCAACTAAACACCTAATATGGAAAAGATTCTCTCTTTGATCTACAACCTCACCTATGGCCCTAGCACTCAGTACCCTCTTAACTACTAGTGCTTCCCCTGTAACAGCTCTCTCAAAGCAACTATCATCTTCAAAATTATTATTAACAACAAGCTTAGATTCACTACCACTATCCTCCTAATCAATCATCCCATTATCCCTCATAATCATGACTTTCTTATTTGGACATTGGGATGCAATATGGCCAGTACCCAAACACCTACATTCGGCCTTTTGGGTGTCTCCTTGAAGCCCACCCCCTTGTCTTTCGACTTCTCCTATCTCTTGGGCCATTTTGAGATCCATGATTGGCTAGAATTCATCCCACTCCTTGCTGCCATTCTAAATTTGATTTGTTTCTCCACCTTCATGTCCATGTTCACTATGTCCTCAATCTCTAAGTAGTGCTGCGACTCCACAACATTGGCTATCTTCCTATTGAGTTCACTAAAAAATCTGGCTATTGTAGCCTTTGGGTCCTCCTCTATGTTGGCTCGGATCATAGCCACCTTCATCTCCTTGTGGTAATCCTCCACTGATTTAGACCCTTGAGTGAGTCTCTGAAGTTTCTGGTGCATCTCCTAGTAATAGGAAGAAGGCACAACCGCTTCCTCATGCATGCTTTCATATCGTCCCAAGTAGTAATTGGCATCTCTCTATTTCTCCTGCTGGGTGTCACCAACTGATCCCACATATTAGTGCACAATTTGTAAATTCAACAGCGGCTAGCTTCACTTTTTATCTTCAGAAAAATTGTGGCACTCAAAAACCAAGTCCACCTTCCTTTCTCACTCCAGGTAAGCCTTTACATCATTCCTTCCTTTAAAGGCTGGGATTTATATCTTAATGGATTTAAGGTCTCCGTCTCTCCTGTTAAATGGCTCAACTCTCTAAACTCTCCTAGGTCGACGTACCTCAAACTCCTCCTCCTCCTCAAAGTCATCCTCCTCTGGCTCATACCAAGGTGGCGGTCTATGAGGTGATGGTCGTTGCTAGTGTACACCTACACAACTCCCTTGAGGTTCCTCGTGACTCCCTTGTCTAAGCTCATCCATCTGTCCCCTTAGTTGCTGCATGCCTCGCAAAGTGAAAGCTATATTTGCATCTCCCCCTTAGTTATCATCATTACTACCTCCCTGTGACATTGTAGATAAAATGATATACCTACAAAACAAGGTTAGTAATAAACAACCTCACACACTCCCTCACATGTTTCACTCAATTGATGTCACGTCCCTCGTGTTTAAGTCACAGCAATGACTCCCTCAAATAAGCTCACACACTCTTGCCTTTTCCCACTCAATCCCCTCTGAAATTCAATTCACCACTTGGAACTAATTCTCAACTGATCAAAAGAATCGAAAGGGTGTGAAAATTTTGAACTAACTAGCAAGTATGAGTATAACGAAACAAAACAATTTTTTTCGAATTTTTTTTGAACTCCTTTTTTTTAGAACTTTTTTGCTATATGTCAAAAGTTTCAACAAAAGAAACAACAAGAATAATTAAAAACCCTAGCCCAAAATAAGAACAAGAAGAAATATTGAAACCCTAGGTTGAAAGTTAATTCACACCTGAATTGATGAACATGGATAATTGGATGGTGATGGGCGGTGATTTCTTGAATTCCGATGGAGTTGAATAAGAATTCTCCTCCACACCAATGCTCTGATACCAACTAATGTGCACCACGAATTTGAAAGATTGAAAAGTTCATATTGAGGAAATAACAAGAGGATAGATTTGAATTAACTAAAATTAAATTTGATACGCAGAGTTTCAAATTTACCTATTAGACCTCACAAAGAACTTGTCTCGAGCAACCTAGATAATGGGTAAAAAACAAACCAAGAAAGTTGTTTAGGATCAAAATCATGCCACAATCTGATTTCAGTTGATAAATGATGTTTAATTCATAAGTTGAAAAGAACAAGAGGGGTTTCTGCTCTCAATATGGCTGAAAGCTCACAAAAGATAATCTGATAAAAAAAGTCCTTTTCCTAACCCCAAAGAGGGTATTTATACCTAGGTCAAATAATAAAAGACTTGGGGTAAATAATATATAGAAGCCCAAAATAAATATAGCTTAAAACAAGTCCAAAAATAGAATAATAAAAACACACCTAGGCTTGGTCCAACGTGCCCCCTCAAGTCTGATAGTAGGCACGCCTCTCCTCTTGGGCTTAAGTGATGATGCGCAGGCCAATACGATAGTCTTCAAGTCCTAACTGAGTCCAATCTAAGGATTTCAGATAAATGAATCAATTTGGGATGTGATTCAAATAGATCTCCTCCAATAGAATTGGTGCACTTCATCCTCTCCACAAATTGGCCCATATGCGCATAGAGAGCCTCCTTGAGTCTCTCGGTCCTAGCTATGGGCATAGATCCAACTGGAATGACAAGCTCACCCCCATCACGCACTCCATCTCCATAGTGGTCCTTGCTCCTGCTCACATAAAAGGATGTGATCTATAAGGTCCAATATGATATGGCAACAACCTAGAGTCAACATTTAGATCACCTTCGTTTCAATGATTGTTTCCAATACCTAAATTCAATCAACCTAACACGACCCTTCACCCCGAAAACAGCAAGGAATTGGTAACAAAGAGTATAAAGATTGCAAGAATTGAATTAACGCCGCAAGTTAGAACTTACTTGATAAGTTGAATCATTCCTTAAGGTAACACAAGCAAGAATCCGAATTCTCTCTTGAAGAAGACTTTCCATTTTTTTATTCTCTTCTGATCTGAAGTTCATGCATAAATCAAGGGTTTTAAATACCCTTGTGCAATACAAACCCTAACAAAGATAACCTAAAAACCCTAAAGAATGCCCAAAACATCAAGAAAGGCTTTTAAACTAGGCCCACACGCTTGGTTCCTTAAAATAAAACATCACATGAACTTTTTAATGAAGCACATGCACACTTAACACAAATCAGCCCATGAAAAAGTCCAAAAGAAGCCCACACGCCCTTTACAAAATAAAATAAGCCCAAACCCATTGATTAGACTTGTGCTTGTGAAAATTGGCTAAGTGTTAGCCCTCTTGGTTTGATACCTCCAATGTGCACACACACTTAGGCGTCTCCCTAAGGTCTTCCCCAAGCTTGATCAACCAAACTTCTTGAAGTTCTTTTGAAACAAAAGCTTGTGCATAAATATGAAATTGTGCCTTGAGCTTATTAGAGCGTGACTTTGTAATTAGACCCATTGGCATCCTCAAGTCTCCATTGCCTTGGTGAGTTGCGTCATCTAAGTCAGCCCTAAGGGTTTCTTGCTTGGCCCAAACATCTTCAATTAGTCCATTTAGAGCCTCTTTCATTCATCTTGCCTTTGCTCGAATCATTGGCCCTCCTCCAATGCGTAAAGGATCATTAACTTGAGCTAGACTAGCTTGCTCCCTCGTTGGTATGTCCTCCATGGCTTGATCTCCATCATTCCCCCTCTCCTCAAAAGGATTTGTCCTTGAATCAAATTCATCTGCATCAAAAGGGGAAAGATCAGAAACATTGAAAGTGGCACTTACATTATACTCACCTGGAAGTTCCAATTTGTAGGCATTGTCATTGATTTTAGCAATGACTCGAAATGGTCCATCTCCTTTAGGATGCCACTTGGATAGTCTTTTTGCTGGAAATCTCTCCTTTTGCATGTGCACCCAAACCCAATCTCCTAGTTCAAAAATCACTTTCTTTCTACCCTTATTGGCTTAGTGGGCACATTGCTCTATTCTCTTCTCTATTTGTTGCTGAACCTTTGCATGCATTTGCTGACATGTCAGCCTTCTTTTCGCCATCTAAACTAGCTTGTTCATTCATAGGTAATGGAATCAAGTCTAAAGGTGTTAATGGATTAAAGTCCTAAACAACTTCAAAAGGAGAACAATTAGTAGCAGAATGCATTGTAGGCAAACTCAACTTGAGGTAAACATTCTTCCCAATTTTTCAGATTCTTTTGAATAATAGCACGCAAGATTGTAGACATCTTGAGGTTGTATTTACTACCTCTATTTTTCCATCAGTTTGCGGATGACCATTTGTAGAAAATTGCAACTTAGTACCTAGCTTACCACATAATACCTTCCAAAAGTAGCTCAACAACTTTGCATCCCGATCTGAAACAATGGTCTTTAACACTCCATGTAGACATATAATCTCCTTGAAAAATAGATTTGCTATGCTATGTGACTTGCATCATCCATTTTCCTACAAGCAATGAATTGTGTCATTTTAAAGAAACGATCAACAACCACAAAAACAGAATCCATACCTCATTTGGACCTAGGCAAACCTAAGATAAAAGTCCATTGAAATGTCCACCCATGGATCGCTAGGTATTGGTAAGGGATTGTATAGCTCATGAGGTTGTGACTTCGATTTGGCTTGTTTGCATGTAATGCACCGATTGCAAACTCTCTCCACATCTCGCTTTACGTGAGGCCAAAAGAAATGCTCACCTAACATATCCAAGGTTTTCTTAACACCGAAATATTCCATAAGACCTCCTCCATGTGATTCTCGAACTAGTAGCTTTCATAATGAACAATTAGGCACGCACAACCTATTCTCCAAATAGAAACCCTTCATGCCTATAAAACTTTCCAAATCTAGAATTAGCACAAGCTTCAAACACAATAGCAAAATTAGGATCATTAGCATACAAATCCTTTATATAATCAAATCCTAATAGCTTAGTATTTAAACTAGATAGTAAAGCATACCTCTAAGATAATGCATCAGTAACTACATTTTCCTGACCTTGCTTGTACTTAATCACATAAGGAAAGGATTCTAGGAACTCCATCCATTTTGCATGCCGACGGTTCAACTTATCTTGGCCCTTCAAATGCTTTAAGGACTCATGGTCAATATGAATCACAAACTCCTTAGGCCACAAATAATGCTGCCATGTCTCCAAAGCCCTCGTCAAAACATACATCTCTTTGCCATAAGTTAGGTAGTTTAGGGCTGCTCCACTAAGTTTCTCGCTGAACTAAGCTAAAGGTCTGCCTTCTTGCATCAACATCGCTCCAATTCCTATACTTGAAGCATCACACTCAATTTCAAATGTGTTAGCAAAGTTAGGCAAAGCTAAACACTTTTCTTAATAATTTCAGTTAGAGGTGCTGTTATTTTACTAAATTCCTTAACAAACCTCCTATAGAAGCTTGCTAACCCATGAAAACTCCTTACCTCAGTTATGGATTTTGGTGTTGGCCACTCTCAAATGGCCCTTACCTTTTCTTCATCTACCTCAATGCCCCTAGAACTTACAACATATCCAAGAAAAACAACTTGATCAGTACAAAAGGAACATTTCTTGAGGTTAGCATATAAGCTCTCATTGCACAAAATACTTAGGATATATTTTAGATGCTGAACCTGCTCACCTAAGCTTTTGCTATACACAAGGATATCATCAAAATAAATAACTACAAACTTACCAATGTAGGCACACAGCACATGATTCATTAATCTCATGAATGTACTTGGTGCATTGGTTAAACCAAATGGCATAACTAACCACTGATATAGACCATGCTTGGTCTTAAATGCTGCTTTCCAGTCATCTCCTTCACCCATTCGGATTTAATGGTATCCACTCTTTAAGTCAATTTCAAGAAAACACAAGAGCCATATAACTCATCAAGTATATCATTTAGCCTAGGAATGGGGTGTCTATACTTTACTGTTATCTTGTTGATAGCTCGGCAATCAACACACATTCCCCAAGATCCATCCTTCTTAGGCACTAGCAACACTGGCACGGCACATGGACTCAAGCTTTATAGGATGTTTTCCTTTGCTAGCAACTCCTTAACCTGCCATTGTAGCTCCTTAGTCTCCTCAGGATTTGTTCTATAAGCTGGCTAGTTTGATATGGATGCTCCGGGGATGAAATCTATTTGATGTTCAATCCCTGTCATTGGTGGTAATCCATGGGGAATCTCCTCAGGAAAGACATCTTCAAATTTGATTATCCAAGGATGAGTTTGAAGTCGACGAAGATGGTTCCCCTTCCTCAAGCTCCGGTTGGAAAAGAGGATTGAAAGAACAACTCTTTTCTTGTAGAGTGCGAGCAAGAGGCTCGAAAAGTGGTGAACGTAAAGGGGATTGGTCTAGATAGGCAGATTGATTGACGTAGGACTGTTCAATTTCTTCTTCGATAAGTTGATGTTCAAACAGATTGGACATACAACCTACAAAAGAAAGCTAAATAACAACAAAAAAAACTTGAAAAGAAATTAGTAACAGTTAAGCTCCCCGACAACGACGCCAAAATTTGACAGGATGTCGTTTAGTCCTACAAATTAAACCTTAAAATTCTAAACACTTAGTATAGGCAAGTAAGGTATCGATCCCACAGAGAACTATAAAATAAGCACTAATTTTCTTTTCAAGGAAGCAAGAGTGTTTAAAAGCAAGAAT
>JAOQML010004668.1:0-12693 GCA_027568935.1 Erythroxylum urbanii | reverse complement strand
ATGAGATGTGGTAATTTACCACATCAGGACCCGTTTCTCTGGTCCGACCCGTTCTCTGGAAACGGGATGTTACAATATTGATGCAACTCATTACCTTCTGGAAGAATTGGCGAGCAATAGTTATATGCGTTCAAATGAGAGGAGTAGACAGGAGAAAAAGGAGCAAAAATGTATGATCTCGATTGATTCTATAATAGCTTTACAAGCACAAATCACAGCCCTTACTAAGCAGTTAAGCAACATGCAAGGAGCATCTTCATCTACGGCCAAAGTGATGCAATTATAGTGTAAGTTATGTGGGAAAAACAACCATGGCTTAACTAAATGTTTTTTGTTAGGAGCCAGTGGTATAGAACAGGTAAATTACTTGGGCCAATCAAAAAGAAGTAATAATCTTTACTCTAATACTTACAATCCAGGGCAGAAAAACCACCCAAGTTTTTTTTTAGAATACTAACAATATAGGTGGCCAAGCAAGACTGCAAGGACCTCCTGGATTTCAGTAAGATCGACTTACATTTGTGGAGAGTAAAATGGACAAGTTGATGTATGTTTTAGGGTCTAAACTGGCAACTCAAGAAGAGAACTAGAAGAGGATGTTTTCCAACTAGAAGAAAAGTCAAAAGAGGATAGAGGCAAAGTTCAATCAAATTGTGAAGAACATGCCTCATTCATCCACAACTTGGAGGTTTACTTAGGTCAACTTGCTAATGCTTTGTCTTCTAAAAGTGTAGATACTCTACCAAGCAATACCGAGTTTAACCCAAAGGAACGGATCATGGCCATCACTCGGACCCAGGAAAAAAAGCTTGAAAATGTGAAGGAAGATGGAGCAAAAGGAAAAGGACAAGTAATTATGAAGTTCCTTCAAAGTGAACTCGTAATTAATCCAATCAAGGAACCTCAACCTAAAATTCCATACCCTATTCTAGCTTAGCAGAAGTCAATTTCAAGTAGAGCAATGAGGAATTTTAAGGAGGTTGAATCAAACAAGGATGAGGACATAATGAAACAACTATAAACAAGGCTCACACTAAAGGAATCAGTCAAGAAGAAGGTTAAAGAGCACATAACTGAAGGAAACCCTAACATAACACAGAAGAAAGAGGACCCAGGGGATTTTTACATTCCTTATAGTATCAATGGAGTCAACATAGACAAGTCATTCAGGAATTTGGGAGCAAGTATCAATATGATGCCTTATACCATTAGTCAGAATTTGGGGTTAGGAGAGTTAGAACCCACAAAGATGTTAGTAAAAACGACCTATAGAATAGTTCATCAACCGAAGGGGATTATTAAGAACATGCAAGTACAAATTGATAAATTTATCTTTCCCATAGCTTTCTATATATTGGATATTGGAGAAGATATGGAAACCCCTATGGTTCTTAGATGACCGTTCCTAGCCACTGTTCACTCAATAATTGACGTTGATGGGGGTGAACTCACTCAATAATTGACGTTGATGGGGTGAACTAACTTTGAGGGTAGGAAAGTAGCAAATAATCTTCAAAGTGTCAAAGAAAGACAACAGTTCTTCTCTACCTACAACTAATATCAAGGAAATCTAACCTTGAGGATAATGGGAAGATATTGAGGATCTTGGGAATGCATTCAAAAAGAGACGATCGCGTAGAAGAAGGCGAAGGAAGGAGAATCACAAGGAAGGTGGAATGCATAGCATAGTAGCTCATATGTAGATTGTGAGATCAGTGACTGCACTACCATTGCACGCTTCATTTGAACCACCTTAAGCACAAGGAGAGCGTTGAGATACTGATGTTAAAAAAAGTGCTACATGGGAGGTAACCCATGGAATTTTATTTTCCTCTGATTGTTTTTTGTTTCCTTGTTTGTTTGATTTATTTAGTTGTGATTATATTTGATTTAAGTTTGCTTGGTGTTTAATTAGGTTTTGTTTAAATTTTAACTTTGTTTTCTCTTCAAATTTCTTGTTGGTTAGATAATTTGGATGTGTTTGTAGGTTTTGTGAAAATGTAGAGAATGCATGCTAAGCTTAGAGGAGGGATAAGAAGTTGGAGACTTTGGAATATCCAGGATCATGGGAATTGGGTTGTTTCCCACAACTGTGGGAATGTTCTCCAAAATCCGTCTTGAGCCTTAACCCACAATCATAGGAATGAGGTTATTTCCCACGATCGTAGGAAGGCTCTCCAGAAAGTTTATGAAACCTTAACCTACGATTGTGGGAATGGATCCATCATCTGGAAAATTTTAAATTCCCCTCTCTTCTTCTTCTTTCTTTATTCTTCAAATTTTCATAATCTCTCTCTCTACAATCCATGACACCCACTCTCCCAACCTCTCCAATCCTTCATCATTCACTCAAATCTTGGTATTTTCTTCACTTCTTTCATCAATCTTTCATTCCTTTACATGTATTTCACATTAATCACTCTAGAATCCAAGGATTTTGTGATATTTTCTCTCTTTCTCTCTAAAAACGTGCTCACCTCTCTCTTGCTTATTTTTGCAGATTTTTCTCTCACGATGGCTCCAAAGAAGGTTGCAGCCTAGAAACCATCCGGCGAATTGTGCCTTCAAGTCTCAAGAGAAGGTATATCAGATACGGCGGCCACCTTTCGTGCCTCATTCCCTATTTTTTCGGAAGATGAAGGTATGTGATTTTGAGACTTTAAAGATAGAGAATTAATGCCTCCTAGATACTTTGATTTTAAATTGTTAGAAACTCTAGGAATAAGGCAAAACATTGAGAAATTGGTTGGGGTCAGTTAATTCGTTGTGATGTGCCGATATATCCTATGATGACTGTCGAATTTTTCACCACTGTGCGTTACAATCCTAAAATGGATACATTCTTGTTTAGGATAGGTGGCCATGCTTATAAACTTGATTATACTATCACTCGTTCACTTTTTGATTTATCGAACACTAAAGTTTTGGATGATCACAATGACTTTTATAATGATAATTATTAGAAAATTCTAACGGATGAAATGAATTTTGACTCTAGGAATGCACCAAAAATACTTTAATTTGTAGCACCAAGCACTTACTTCTTCATAAATTTATGTGCTTAATGGTTTTTAATAAAATTGAAAGTAACGAGTAATCGTTTAAGGAACTTTTCTTCCTTTGGTGCATGGATCGTAAAATCAAAATAAATATCCCTTATTGATTTTTTGATCTATTGTGAGTTGTATTAATAAGAAGAACTCTTATTTTGGTATGTCATTCATTGTTACTGCTTCGGCTTTATATTATAATCTTGATGTGGACAGTGTGCGTACGACTAGATATGATGTTTTTAATGTTCCTTATTTAAGACACTTTGAAATTTTGGAGCCCCATTCTATGGAGCTCCGAAATCCTCAGACGCATACATCCGTTAAGAACAAGAAGGGCAAGGATGCAGCAACTTCTTGACCATCCACATCTCAGGCACCTTCAAAGCCCCAAGAAGAAGTAGTGGAAGAGGAACCAACTGCAGCAGTAGAGATCAATAGATTCCAGCAAATCCTCGACCAGATGACCTCTAATCATCAACAAATGACGCTACAAATTAATAAGTTCGGCACCTAGATAAGACAAGTGCACAAGGACTAGCGGTGCATGAAAAAGAAATTCCTCAAGTTCATCCAGAGAAAGAATATTGAAGTCCCTTCCCCAACGCCTTCGCCGCCACAATCTCCATGAGCTCTCTTACCCTAAACTTTTTACATTGTTTTAATTACTTCGTTAGGTATTTTTTCTTTTTGTTTGGTTTGATGTCTTTTTGTTTTGTTTGATGTCATTTTACCGTATTTTGTGGTTGCCTTGTCACATTGAGGACAATGTGTTCTCTAAGTGTGGGGATGTGACATTTGCTCTATCAATTGCATTGTCTTGGTTTGCTTTAGTCAATGTTTGCATTTTGTTAAATAGGATGCATGTTTTAGGCATATTGGGTTGTTTTATGTTGTTTTGTGTTAAGCAATGGAACCATAATTGAATCATTTTGACTTATTTTGCAATGAGATCCTGTCATGTTAGTTGGTATGAGATTGAATGCATACTTGAACTCAGATTAGGCTACTTGAGTAGAGAGTGAACTATGTCGAGTGATGAAAAGTAGTTGGTTGTATAAGCTTACTCACAATTTGACACTTGAGCAATGAGGTAGAGTAAAGATGCATAATGAATTTTCATTTGAGCCAATGTGAGGGATTGAGCTTATATGACTCCATCTATAGTCATTTTATTTCTTTGTTTGTGTGATGCTTCCTTAGGTTATTACCTTCAGAACTTGCTTTGAATCAGTTTGAGTCTACTAGATACATGCTTAATAGAGATGATTAAGGCTCTTTTTGTGTTAGCCCTTGGCTTACCTTTTATTATCCCTTGCTACTCCTATTGAGCCTTAACCATTTTGTTTCTTAAAAATACCTCAAATTTTAAAACCCGAAACCCCTTTAACCTACCCATTCACAAGCTTAGTAGAACCTACCAGTTCACAAGCTTAGTAGAGTATTAATGTCTTAGTTAGGATTTTTGCTACCATTATTTTTCGAGTTTAGTGTTACTCCTACTCTTGAATTACATTGTATTTAGTTGTTATTTTTCTCATTGTTTCTTTCATTTTATTAAAAAGAAAAAAATAAGATAAAAAGAAAAAAGATAAGATAAAAAGAAAAGAAAAAAGAAGAACATTTTAGTAGCATCAATAAGTGCGAAGTAATAGTATATTTACACTTGTGTATCTCAAAATTATGTTTTGTTATCCCTTTGTCTACTTATTACTTTATGAATGCTTGTTTTAAACCCTTTACCTTTTTTACGCATCTTAACCCTTACCATATTACAACCTTAAACAAGTCCTTCTGATCTATTTATGTATTAACAAGCCTATGGTAGTGTAGTTTCCTATAGGGAGCTTGAGCAAAACATTAACCATCAAACACTCGAGAGAAATGATTAAAACTATAAAGAAGATTTATTTTGAATCTATACTTATCTTTGAGTGATGGTGCCACATGTTGAGTTTGCTTATGTTCACTAATGAAAAGTAATCATGATATGTGTAGTAGCTTAACATTTAAGTTGGCCAAAATTTGAGGGATTGCTTGCTTTAATCTTTGTGATAATGAAGTGATGAAATTGATTAGTTGTGTTTGATTTTGCTCAAGTACAAACAAAGATTTAAGTGTGGGGAAGTTGATAGTTGTGCATTAGTGTGTGCTTTTTGTAAGTATTTGGCATTTGTTTCTTGCATAATAGCTTATTATTGTTATGTTTTAAGATTTATTTTATATGTTTTTGCTTCGCGTGATCTTCATTGTGTTCTTTTATGTTTGATATTGATTTAGGATAAGAATTGATTATTTTGATGTAAGAATGAAGGTGGCAACCTTTGTCATTGAGTTAGAGACCAAGGGAGCAAAATAGAAGAGGAGGAATTATAATTCAAAAACCCACGATCCTGAGTTTCAAGCCAATTCCCACAATCATGGGATGCCTAACCCAAAGATCCATGCAGGGTTTCTTTATTTTTAGGTTTTCTTGACTATATAAGGTTATATACCCATATGGACGAAAGAGCTTCGGTAGAGACTTGCCTCCTTGAGTAAAAATGCAGGTTTAGAGTCCTAGAAGAGGTAGAGAATCAATATTTTTCATTCATAATTAGGAAAAGAGCATACCAACACCAAATTTTCCAGATTCGGGCAAAGTAGAGGAGTTTGATTCATTTAGTTTTCTTTCGTTTTTTCTCTTCTAGCATTTGTATGATGGATTATTTCATTATTGGGGATGTTAATGCCATCGTGAGTGGCTAATTTATTTGTAGAGATTACTTTTGAACTTCTTGTTGAATTCCTATTTCGTTGATTCGATTAATGAAGCTTTTAATGAATGATGAATTTATACCCTGTAATAAATTCAGAGATTGAGTTGGGTAATCTATGTAGGGTTTGTCTAATAAGAATTGGCAGTCTATAGAACTACATTCATCAAGTTAATTGATTAGTTAAATTGAGATCTTGGCTAATTAATTGATTACCTATAGGATAACTGAATAACTAGTTGAATTGGTGTATTGATTTTGTAGATTGAGAGATTGCTTAATCATCTTAATTTAATTTGGCTAGGGACAATTAATTACACCTTGAGAAAGGGTAGTTAATACATTAGGACATCTTAGGTAAGACACAATTCAATTAACAAAATAGGAGGGAGATAAGATAGGAAAAAAGTAATCTCTATTTGTGAAAATCTTTAATTCCAAGTTTTTGCATTTTTGAGTTATCATTTATGCTTTGTTAATTGTTTAATTTAATTTAATTTTCCAGTTTATTTCCATTAAAAAATTTAGGTTCTTAAATAAAGATTAATTTGAATTAGGTGGTGCCTAAGCATAATTCTTGTGGGATCGATATCAGCTTATTACTATAAGTCACGACCTGTATACTTGCAATTTTGAGCATAAAACTAGGAGTCTATTTTCCATTCAACACTAACATTAATCACACCATACGGCACACACATGGAAAGTTGCTTCATTTGTAACTTTCTGCAGAAACTCTCATCTTCTTATGCTCTCATAGCCGAAAGCTTGCTCCTCTTTGCATCTCTGCATTTTGCCTAAGTTTTGTTCAATTGTCACACCAAAATTCATGCTTACCTTCATAAAGATAGTTATAGATCTAGATCATTGTTATACTTGCTATTGTCTTTTATCCTTGCTGAAAACCATCCAATTTGCACCTTGTATTTGAGATGTTCTTCCATGCATATAAGTCAAAGTAGACTTGATGAATTGAGGTATAAATTGAGCTAAACAAGTAAGTAAAGTACTAATCTTTTGGAATTTTATAATAGAAAGTTTATGATGATTGAATTAAGATGGATTGCATGTGATGTTGATGATGAAGTGTGCTGGAAAATGATACATGAATTGGATACTTTTCTGTTTTGTTTTTTATGCATGAGAATCGTAGGTTATAGGTTGCTATATGGATGATTTAGATTTAGATTTTAAGTTTAAATGAAGGTTAATTTATGTTAAATAAAGGTGCTAGTGAAGTTGAAACACCCCACTACCATAGAGTATATACCAAAACATCCAAAGGACATTCAAGTACATGTCCTATGATAATGCCATGTTAGAGCAGTCATGTTCTCTAATATGACATCACAAAGAATAACACAATACTTAAAAACAACTACTACTCTTCATTTCATTGCAAACATGATTTACACTGTAGTCAGTAAAACAAATATTTACATTACCAAAATATTTGAAAGCTTACAAGCTTTTATACAAACGTTCTACATGACATAAGAAAACTACATAAAACAGTCTACTATTCCTCAAACGTCAGCTGATAGACCCTTGGGTCATTTCTTAATCCAAAATTTTTCTTCTAGAGTAACTTAGGAACTAGGTCTTATTTCTCGTACCTGAAAAGTCATATTGCAATTTTAATGAGTTTTGCGAACTCAGTGAGCTAACCATCATCGATGGACTCACTCACATCAAATACACAAATATGTCATATATAACTTAATTCACAACATTCCTCATCTCAATAAGACATAACAAATGTTACACATTTCATATACTCTTTCAGATATTATATATCCCAATCAATCACATTAACATCAATTACTCAAATGTAGCATATCACTTTATCATCACAATTTTAGAAATGGATTCTTAATCATATAATTCATAATCATAAATGTACAAATGCAGATGCATATGAGATTACACTTTGGTTATTATTTGTTATGACCAAGTGCCTTTTAGATACAGATATAGATACTGTCCCATATATGGCTCATTTAGACACAGAAATCACGGAGCCAGACTCTACGTGCAAAATTCTGAGCTTAGAACTCTTTCAATTTAGTCACTCCGATCACAACGCCTTTATCTGATCATGCATTTAATGTAATGCTTCAAATCACAGAATATGCTATGAATAACATTTACTTATGATGCACAGACAGAATGTCATTTTCATCTAACCTAAGTCCGGCATTCAAAAATTATATTGAGTATTCAGATATCTTTTAGAATTCAGAAGCAAACAGAACACTTCTAATACATTCCCAAATATCAATATCCTCGAACTATTAATCTTCGAAATTATCACAATCACAATCAGATCATTAATAGTTCAATAATTGGAAGTTAAACAGAAATAAACCAATCTTAGTGAAAACATTTAGGTTACTCACAGTACGCTCCAGTATACACTATTATGTGGATGGACCGGCAATGTCTTGATGATGGTGTTTGATTTGAGCGTCTATACGTCATACAATACACACAGAATTCAAATCACAAAGTTGATCAATCAAATACATATTCATTTATGCACATACATATATATGTCATGTTCAATGCATATTCAATTAACCTTTCCCGGGTATGTAACCTTATTCAAATTTCTTAACCAATCAAAATCATACTTTGTATACTTATCCTTGAACATTTCCATGATCCAAAAGCTTCTTCTAATACACAAACATAATTGGTATTTTAAATCTGGAATTTCAGCAAGCTAAATCAATGCATTCACCAAAATATTTCTAGCAACATGTACCCTTACATACATCCAATTCTCATTCATAAATACCCTTTGCTCTTCAATACTCATTCATCCATACCTTATACACATTATTCATGTCCTAAAGATCATGTTTGCATTAAAAAAAACTCATTTATTCCTTTAACAAATCAAAATTTCCATATTTGAACTAAACACATCAAAACAACTCATTCTTTAGATTATGACACCAATTAACTACATAAATTTATCAAGTAATGAATCACATACACCTATGAGGGGTATTATGGTCATTATTCTTTAAATAACTATCAAAGGTAGTTAAGGTTTTGAATTTAAAACCAAAGAACGAAAAGATAAAAAATTTGTGTGTCTCTTCTTTACTATTTCTTTCACACAAAGAAGATGGCTAAAGATTCTCTGCATTAAAGTTTTCTTTAACCGGTGGAACTATAACAATAATCCAAATACGTTATTTTTGTTTTGTATGTATATGCAAATATCATGTTTAACATGATCTATGTGATTATGTTCTATCTTAATTATTCTTACATTGGTATCAGATCAAGTATTTTGTTTTATATATGCATACTAACATCAAGATGTCGAAATCTATGTCAAACTTTGACTATTGATTATTTGTGCATAATTATATGAATATTTACGCATATCATGAATCTGGATATGCTATGTTTCTTGTTATATTATACTAGGCTCATGAGTTATTTGTGTATATTATACAAGATTTGTTTTTTTTCTTCTCTCGTTACTTCTCCCTTCAGAAGTTTTTTTTTAATTTTCTATAACACCAAGATAGCAACACTCGATCGAATAAGGTTTATGTTGTCCTTTAAGAGAGAAGCAGTTCTGCTACCATCAAAAGTGAAAATAGATTAAAAAAACAAAAACAAAAGAGATCAGAACCGCAGCAAAGAGGAAGAAGACCTCTCTTCTTGAAAACAAACAAGAGGCACGTGGCCTCTCAAATGGGCTGTTTGTTGTAATATTTTTTTGGATATGTGTCATAATAACCAAGAATGGGTTAGGTTAAGGCGAGCTGTTATGAATACTCTAGAATAATATACCTATCAAGAAGACTTATAATTTATTAGTGATGACATTTATTAAAGAGATGAGTAGAAAGAAGTTGATTAGTACTTTATATTCTATAAGTCTTCCAATGAAAATAATAAAGAGCTATTTAAGTCGAGCTTTGCAAACTATGTCACGCAAACTCGTGAACTCATTTTGCCATAAGATTCGTTACCTATAAACTGTTTGTAGGTTGTAACAATATGTTGTTTTATAAGAACAAAGTCTATATATTTATACAATATGTTTACATATATTTCATATAAAAATTCGTCTAAAGTAATTAAGATCCGATTATTGTATGAATGATGATTAAACGCATTAGTACACTTTTAATTTTATAAGCAATTGCAATCGAATTATTTACTGTATGAACAATTAATATGACATTAATGTGTATATATATTTCTTTCTTATTATAAAAATTTAGTATTTCAAAATGACTACTACTTTAAAGAATATTGTTGCTGAACTCAATAGTGAAAATTATAAAATCTGAAATATGAAAATCCAATATGTGCTGAAGAAGCAAGAGGCTCTTGAATCATTAAACCTAACCATGGAAGTTCCATAAGAGGACACTACGGCCCAGCATAGGAGGGACCGTGATTCAAAAATGGAGAAGATACCCTTAAACAAACATGTTTAATGATAATCTCAAAATCCTAAAAAGTAGGCACACTAACAGACTTTTTTGGAAGAGGAAATCTATTGATGGTATCTGCTCGGGCAAAATGTTTAACAAAAGTGCAAGAAACTGGCTAGTCCCTCCTTCAGTACTTAACAGAGGCAAGGATGTCTAGCTGGGGACCAAGTTTCTCCTCTGCAGCCATCTCAGCCCTCACCCTAAGCTTGTTCAATTGCTTCTTCCTCTGATAGACCACCTGAGACCTCTCCTTCCTCTTCTTCTCCAACTCCTGTATGTGATCAGGTGATCAGATGTTTATAAAGCAAGGTTATATGGTGTTTCTGAATATCAGCAGTAGATAAGTATTTTCCACAACTAGTCATAGTATCACAGTCTGGACAAGCCAACGATAATATAACCAACAGCAACAACTTTTATATTCGTAAATGAAATGTGCTACTATTGCTCTATGCATCAAGGATACGTCAACTATAACGGATGAACGGAAGGGTTATTAACCTACAAGATACAAGGCAACATAGAAAGTGTTCTTTGATAACCACTAACCCCAGCAGGACAATGCTAACCAAGGAGACATGTTAACAAAACACAGCTACTGACTTGAGAGTCAATAAGTGAAAACAAATCCAAACACCCATCACAATCACTGATACAAGGTACAGTTCAAAGGTGCAAAGTTCTTAAGCTTATTGACCTACAATGCAAGTATTATAGATAGAATCAAGGAGCTAAACTCACCCTGATGGTATCATAGTAGTTCCATCCAACCTCACTAGATAGCCGGCCCAGCAAACAATATTTATGACCTTTCTGAAGCCTCAAAACCCTAAATTTTCACAATCATAAAATGAATACATTAAAAGAATACCAATATCAATTCCAATAATACCAAAAACAGAAACCTTGCAATTTCAAACATACTTAAGAGCATCTGGAATGACCATTCTCTTAATCTTATCATAAGGGGGCGGAATGCCCTCATAAGCCTTCAATCGAGCAAGTGCAGCTTCCCCACGTTTAGTCTTGTGTGGGATCATTCTGTCAAAAACAAAAGGCCGATGTATATTTCAGCCCAACAACACTTGTTCGACAGACAAATCCACATCATTCCCAAAAACCAAAACATTTCAAAGGAAAAAAGAGCAGCATTCCTTCGAATAACACAACTGAACCTAGTTAGTCAAAATATCAACATATAACCAGATAGATAATAGATCCGATGTAAATAATTTTTTTTAAAAAAGAGGGATTACCCACGGACAGTGCGCCATAATATCTTGGCAGGAGCACGGAAATGTATGGGACCGTGAGAGGGCTTGGTGTTCATGCGCTTACGGAGGAATCTCAAGTACTTCATCTTCTGCCTCACGAGACCACCAGACATGCATATCTCTTCGCACCTAACCACCACCACTCTCTGACCATTTAGTAGCTCCTTCGCTATGATCGAGGCCAAACGACCTAACATGTGGTGGCGTGCGTCCACCACCACCACCTTCGCGCAGATTCCGGAACCCGACACCATCCTGCCTCTCTCTCTTGTGGCGTCGCAGGCTCTGATTCACCTGGTTTGGTTTTTATACGACAAACTTTTTAGTATATAAGTGAGACGTTAGGGTTTTTAGTTTGCTCCTTCCAAATTTCTATTGGGCCACATATTTCGAACTAGAGCTCAATATGTTCGTATCAACTGGCCTGAACACAAGCCATGAAACTCGCTACTCACATTTTAAAACTGTAACTCACCCAACAGTAGTCGAGCCAAACTTGATAATTCTTAGTCGCGGATCGCCGCAACGTTTGTAACCCTTAGATAACATATCAAATATTGAAGAACTTATAAGATTAATATAAATTGCAATTCTTTTAAAGATCTATTGAATACATAATATCTATAACTGAAATTTTAAATAATAAGTTCATGTTGAGTATTGTTTTATGTCACACAAATTTTCACTAAAATAGAAACCCAGATTAAATAGAAAAATGAGAAAATAATCTCTTTTTCCCTGGTTGTTTCTACTAAAATTCTAGCTAAACCAAATATAGATCCATCACTAGAAACTGTTATAATAACATAATTATTATCAAGCAATGCTATGAGCAATATAAGTTCGTTATCAGTAAAAGAAGAATAGTTCAAATTTGGTTGATTCTAATTCCACTAGGCTTAAGACGAAGAAGAAGAGGTAAAGATAATCGTACATAATTTTAGTTTTGGAGTAAGGATATTTTGTAAAAGAAAATCAAACAGCATACCGATTTGAAATGAAGAAATTATAAAGCATAATCTTTTTAAAATCTAGATGAGAGTTAAACTAGTAAAATAAAAGATTTAAGAAATTAAATTTTCAATTGATATTAAAATAAATTGTTTTTATTCGTCTAAAATTTTAAATTTTAATAAAAAATGAA
>JAOQML010004634.1:0-12697 GCA_027568935.1 Erythroxylum urbanii | reverse complement strand
ACCACCCAGATTTTTATTGGTCCAACAATGCAAATACTCACATGGGACATCAAGACCTATTTGAATTTCAACAAGATCGAATTGGAGAGATAGAGAGTAAGTTGGACAAGTTTATGAAGATGTTTGGTTCTAAACTGGCAGCTCAGGAAGAGAACCAGAAGAGGATGTTTTTCAGCCAGGATGAAAGTCAAAAGGACTAGAAAAGAAATTCAATCAAATTCTTAAAAATCATGCCTTTTCTATTCACAACCTGGAAATTCAAGTAAGACAACTTTCCCGTGAATTTTGTAAGATAAGTGTGGAAGAATCTATGAGAAATATGGAATTACATCAACTTGAGCAATATAAGGCTATCACACTTAAGAATGAGGAAGAGTTAGAAGAACTACTGGAATACCATGCTGAACCCTACTTTATTGAAGAACAAGAGATTGAAGAAAAGAATTCCAACCCTCCCTATTATTCACTAGTTCTTGATATACCAAAGGTGAACATCGAAAAATCTTGGGCAGATGTTCATGAAAAGAATTATATCTTTTGGATTGATGATGATCTAGAGACATTTAACATGAATGATGTATCTAAGAATCCAAAGGATAGTAGCTCATTCAGGACAAAAATCTTCTGAAGAACAAACGGACAAAGAACAGATGACAACAAACATCAAGTTTGATGAAGTTGTGAAAGTCTCTGTTCATGAAGAGGAAGAACCAGAGGAGAAAAAGGTGATTAAGGAAGAAAGAGAGCAACTCACCTTTATACAGAACAAACTGTTTAATTCAATGGGAGATTCAGGGAGTTTTGTTATTCCCTATTTTATTGACAGTTTGTTAATGAAAAGGACATTGATGAAATTAATTGGTTTGCTCAACTTTATCAATATTGTCCTTCTATTTATTCTGCAATTTATAGCTTACTTATAGGCTACAAAATCGATGTTGAACGAAAAAGGTGGAAGCAAGCCGCTTATAATTGATCCTAGATGAGTTTCCAATGAAAGAAGAGTGTCGAGCTACTGATGTTAAAAGAAGCGCTACATGGGAGGCAACCCATGGAATTCTATTTCCTTTTGATTGTTTTGTTTACCTATTTATTTGTTTGCTTTCTTTAGTTATGATCATTTTTTAATTGAGTTTGATTGATGTTTATGTTGATTTTGTTTGAATTTCAACTTGTTTCCTTTTCATATTTTTTGTTGATGATATTATCTTGAGGTGTTTATAGGATTTGGGATCATGAAGAATTCATTTAGGCTTTGGAAGAAGATTTGAAATTGTGAGGATCACCAATTCCCACGTCCGTGGGAATTGGGGTGATTTCGACGAACGTGGGAATCCTCTTCTGAAAGTTTCTGGAGAGGAATCCCACCATTTTTTCTCTCACCCTATCTTCAAAATTTTCACACACTCTCTCTCCTACCCATAAATTTCTCTCCTCTCACTCTCTAAAATTCTTTAATCTCCCTTTATATTCTTGATATTTTCTTCAATTCTTTCATTCTTTTCATTTTCATTCATTAATCTCTCCAAACAATAAAGATTTAGGTAAGTTTTGTTTGTTCTCTCTCTCTAAAGCTCGAATTTCACTTTCTCTCTCTCTTATTCTTGCAGGTTTTTCTATAACAATCGCACCAAAGAAGATGGTAGTGACGAAGGGCGTCATCAAGTTTTTGGTGAAGGCAAAAACAATTTGACGGCAACTTACCAATCTCCCTGATTTACTCAGAAGATAGAGGTACACACTTCCGTGATTTTAGGGGTAAGGGAATAATCACTCCTAGGTATTTCGATTTTGCATTGTTATAGGACATAGAAATCAGGAAAAAGATTGATTGACTAGCTGACAACATAGGGTGAAATAGGTTCATTCGGTGTGATATGCATATTCACCCTATGATGCCAATTGAATTTTTCACTATTGTCCGTTATACCCCAAACATGGATGTGTTTTGGTTTCGATTATTCGGTGTTGTGTATAAATTGAATTATAATGTCATGCGTCATCTTTTTGATTTACAAAATACAAAAGTTTTAGATAATCATCCTGAATTTGATGTGGATTCCTATTGGAAAATTTTAAAAGTGGAAGACAGTTTTGATTCACGCAATGCACTGAATGCTTTAATGCATAGTGTCAAACATTTATTATTGCATAAATTCATGTGTTTAACTATGTTTAATAAAACCGAAAGTAGCAAATGTTTGGCTAAAGAACTTTTCTTCCTATGGTGCATGGATCACAAGGTTAGAATCAACACACCCTTTAGAATTTTTTGATCAATTGTCAGTGTTGTCAATAAGCAAAGTTCATATTTTGGAATGGGGCACATTGTTACTACTTTAGCTCTTTTTATAACCATAATTTAGAAGAGGTGTGTATAACTCTACACGATATGTTTGACATATCATTTTTTAGGCGTCTCGAGATTGTTGAGGTTCATTCTATGGAACTCTGTAATCCTTAGACGCATCCTGCAGTGAAAAAAAGGAGAAGCATCAGTACAGCCACGTCCTGACCTTCCATATTTCGAGCAACTTAGGATCCAAAAGACGAAGCGGAAGCAGCAGAACCTAGCGCACCAATAGGGGCTGACCAACTCCTACAAACCCTTGAACAAATAGCCTCCAACCAACAATGTATGACATCTCAACTAAATGAGCTTGGCACACAAATGCGAACAGTACATAAAAACCAGCGTAGTTTGAAGAAGAGGTTTCTCAACTTCTATTGGAGGAACAATTTTGAAGCTCCTACACTATCACCGTCACCACCATCATCGGAATAAGTTTTTCTTACCCTTTAACTTTTAAATTTTGTTGTTTTTTATGGTTAAATAGGATGCATGTTTAGGCATATTGTATGTGCTTTGTGTTAACAATGGAACCACTTTTGAGTCACTCTGATAAATATTTCCATGGAATTCTATCAAAGACGAAAGAGACAACACCAAAGGGGATATGCTTCCATTGCAACAAGGAAGGACATTGGAAAAGGAACTGCAAAGCTTATCTGAAATTGCTGAAGCAGAAGAAGGCATTATTTGCCCCACCATCTACTTCAGGTATGATATTTGTCATTGAGGTTAATATTATTTCTGATCATAATATTTAGGTTGATATGTAGGGTCTCAGGGATAGTAGACCGCTTAAGAAGGGAGAGAAGGACTTATGTGTGGGAAATGGAGCAAGAGTTGCTGCATTAGCTGTAGGGACATATGTTTTGTATCTTCTTAGTAGACTAGAGTTACTTTTGGAAAATTGATATTATGAACCCATTGCAACTAAAAATATTGTATCTAATTCATGTCTTAATAAAACGGGATTTCATTTAACTGTTTCAAGCAATGGTTGTTCAATTAATTTGAATGAAATGTTGTATGGTACTGCTACATTGTGCAATGGAATATATATATTAGATATGTCCAATCCAATTTTAAATATCAATGACAATAAAAGACAAAAATGAGATTTAAAATCATCTTATGGCATTGTCGACTTAGCTTAAAATCATCTTACTTATAGCATTGTCGTCTTGGCCGTATAATTGAGAAATGCATGATTAAGATACATAAGAATGGTAGCCTAGGGTCGTTTGATTATGAATCATATGACATATGTGAATCTTGCTTGTTAGGCAAAATGACTAAATTACCTTTTAAAGGAAAGGGTGAACAAATGAATGGGTTATTAGATTTAATACATTCTGATTTATGTGGTCCGATGTCCATTCATGCCAGAGGTGGTTTTATGTACTTTATTACTTTTATTGATGATTATTCACGATATGAGTGTGTGTATCTAATGAGATACAATTCTGAAGAGTTTGAACAATTTAGACATAAAGTAGAGAAACAATTCGGTAGAAGTATTAAGACACTTCGATCAGAACGAGGTGGAGAATATTTAAACAAGGAATTTCTAACTTATCTCGGTGATAATAGGATAGTATCCTAGTGGACTCCACCTTACACATTATAACATAATGGCGTGGCTGATGTGATATGTATAAACGCAATAATGTGAATTATCTGTTATGTGAAATGATATGTTGCATAAATTGAGTGAATCATTAATGATGGTTACCTCATCTGAGTTCGCAAAACTGACCCAACATTGCACTTTGACATTTCAGATCCGAGAGAAGATTCTAGCTACTGAGAGACCGTACAAGAAGCTTAATTCTTGTACTTTTGTGAAGAAGATATGGTTTAAAGGTCGGTCAGCTGGACTGAAGGATTTAGTTAGATCTTTTGTATTTCCTCTTTCATTTAGTATATTTTATATTAGGATATGATGATGTACATGTACAAATTTGTGAAAGCTACAATGTATGTACATTCAGATTGACGAAATGAAAAGAGGATTTTTTTTTATAAATTTGGTGACTTTCTTGTATGATAGTAGATTCCAAAATTAAGTAGGATAAATTACCATGTGATAAAGTGAAAGTGTGATATTTAACACGCTGTTGTTATAAGGTATGTACTAGAATGTCATAAAGATGTTCCGGTATATACCTTATAGCAGTGGGAGTGTTACAGTTAGGTGGTATTAGAGCATGGTTTGGCAACCATAGCGATATATAGGAATGTTAAGCATGAAATATCGTGAGAAATGCGGATAATGATTGAAGTTCTTGTTTATTATAGGTCGTCTGCCATAGGTGAATAGATGGGAGAATCAGCTGACCTAGGATTTGTAAGAGCCGGTAGAGAGTCCTCTATACCTCAACCGAAGGTAATACCTCCTAGAGTTCCTGAAAGAAGGGAGAGGAGGTATGACAGGCTGCGAAAGTAGGGGGCTGTGGACTTTTTCGGAAGTACAGACCATGTGGAGGCCGAGGGATGGCTAGAAAGAACAAAGAGGGTTTTTGATCAGATGGTCTGTAAGCCAGACGAGAGGTTCGGCTATGCAGTGTCCTTACTACAGGGTCCAGCTTACTAATGGTGGAAGATTGTTCCAGGTAGTACCACCAGGCCTTGCAACCTGAACTGGGAAGACTTTCTGAAGGTCTTCAAGGAGAACTACATACCCAAGATCTACTTGGACAGGAAGATGAAGGAGTTCCTAGATTTGAAGTAGGGTAGGACGTCAGTGGCAGAGTATAAGATCAAGTTTAATAAGCTAATGAGATATACTACTGTTTTGATTCCTACCAAAGAAGATAAGTGTAGAAGATTCGAAGATGGCCTGAACATGGAGATCAGGACAAGAATAAATATCTCCAACCTGAGTAGTTTTATCGACTTGAGAGCTGCTTCGATCAGACTTTAACAGCTATTGAGACAGGGACAAGTAGAGTCTGGGCAAGGATCCGGACTGAAGAGGTCCAGTGAGAGTCAGAGTGGTTTTGGCAAAAGATTCAATAAGTGCCAAAACAGAGCATTTAGACTACCAACTGGATCAAGGCAGTCAAGATTCAGACAAAGGGGTGGTTTTGCACAGACTGGCAGTATAAGAGGTACAGTGCAGAGTCAGTTATCCTAGTGTGAGCACTATAGAAAGAGACACGGTGGTGAGTGCTGGAGACTATCTAGAGCTTGCCTTAGATGCAGTTCCTTTGACTACCAGATTAGAGATTGTCCTGCTACTATGGGAACCTAGTCTGGTATGAGTGGTAGATCGGGGAGTGAAGCTACTATTCAGCAGAGTAGAGATAGTGGGACTAGATAGAGAGGCCATGGTAGAGGCAAAGTGAGCACAAGGAGTCCTTCTATCAGGAATGAGGTACGGAGCAGCCAACCTCAATCTCAGGCCAGAGTCTATGTCATGACTAGGCAGGAGGCACAAGACTCTTCAGATGTTGTTACAGGTGCGTTACTTGTTTATGATTTTGAAGCATATGCATTGCTAGATCCTGGATCTATGCATTCATTCATCGCACCACACCTGGCATATAGGCTGCATTGTGATAGAGAGCAGTTAAAGTATAGATTAAAGGTGAGTACATCAATAGGTAGTACTACAGTGATAGGAAAAGTGTGCAAGAGATGTTTGATTCAGATTGACCAGGCAGAGTTGGAGGCAGACTTGATTATACTATAGTTGAGGGAGATAGACATTATCTTAGGCATGGATTGGCTCATTGCTCATAGGGTTGTCATAAATTGTTATACCAAAGTGGTAGTACTAAAATCTCCTAGTCAGCCGAGAGCGATTTTTAGAGGAATTAGTCAAGTAGTGTCAGCCAAGTTGATATCTTTCATGAGGACATTGAGGTTGATGCAGGGTAGATGTGAGGCCTATCTGGCCCTGTCATTGATACTAGAGCTGAGCAGAATGTGCAGGACATTCCCGTAGTTAGGAAATTCCTGGATGTATTTCCCACCAATCTATCTGGTTTACCTCCAGATCGGGAGACGAAGTTTATAATTGATTTAGTTCCAGGTGTTGCTCTTATATCTATTTCTTCATATAGGATGACACCTGTAGAACTAAAGGAGATGAAGGCTCAGTTACAGGAGTTGTTGGAAAAGGGTTTTATTAGACCCAATGTTTCACCTTGGGGAGCTCCAGTGTTATTTGTAAAGACGAAAGATGGGACTTTTAGGTTATACATCGATTATATGCAACTGAATTGGGTAGCGGTTAAGAACAAGTACTCGTTACCTAAAATTGATGATTTCCTTGATTAGTTGTAGGGAGCTCAGGTGTTCACTAAACTAGATTTGAAATCGGTGTACTATCAGTTGAAGATAGTAGAGGCTGATGTGCCAAAGAGTGCATTCAGAAGCAGGTATGGGCACTTCGAGTTTCTAGTAATGCTTAACTAATGCCCCAGCAGTATGTATGGCTTTGATGAATAAGGTGTTTCAGCCCTACCTGGATCACTTTTTGATAGTGTCCATTGATGATATTTTGGTGTATTTAAAGAATAGAGAAGAGCATGTCAAGCATCTGAGAGTGGCTCTGCAGGTTATGAGGGAGAAGCAATTGTATGTCAAATTCAATAAGTGTGAATTTTGGCTGGATCAAGTAGTATTTTTGGGACATATAGTGACTGGAGAAGGCTTATGGGTGGATCCAAAGAAGATTGAGGCAGTGATGAATTATGAAGCTTTGAGGAATGTGTCTGAAATCTGAAGCTTCCTAGGAGTGGTCGGATATTACCGGAGGTTCATCAAGGGGTTTTCCTTGATCTTAGCCCCTCTGACAAAGCTTCTGAGGAAGAATGTAGTGTTTAGATGGGATGAAAAGTGTCAGGAGAGCTTTGAGGAGCTGAAGCATTAGTTGACTACGGCACCGGTGTTAACAATTCCGTTTGGGACTGGAGGATATGTGGTGTATAGTGATGCTTCGCATCAAGGATTAGGATGTGTATTGATGTAATATGACAAGGTGATCGCCTATGCATCGAGACAATTAAGGTCTCACGAGATTAACTATCCTGTACATGATTTAGAGCTAGCTACAGTTGTCTTTGCTTTAAAGATATGGAGACATTATCTTTATGGAGAGACATTCCAGATTTATACAGATCATAAAAGCTTAAGGTATTTGTTACATCAAAAGGATTTGAATATGAGACAGAGAAGATAGATTGAGCCGTTGAAAGATTATGACTGCACGATTGAGTACCACCTGGGGAAAGCTAATGTGGTGGCTGATGCTTTGAGCAGAAAGTCTAATACTAGTATAACTCAGATTCAGATATCAAGGTTACCTAACTTGATTCATAGCTTGTTTTAGAGGAGCAATTGGAACGTCAACATCCAGACATTGTCGAAACTTCGAGGCAATAGCTTCGGAAGCAAGTGGTGAGTAACCTAGATGGTCTCACTCAATTACTGTTGTGTTAAATTCTGTCTTGACTTATCCTATGAATGTGTAATGTTGTGTACTGAAAGTCGAACACGAAGGTCTAATGATTGTGATATATGGATGAGATATTGAAGTGCTACTTGTATGTGAATGGAAAGAACTAATTGTTTCTTGAATTGATTGATTGATTATGAGATGCATTCCATACATGAATGCATGATTAGATAATGAGAGTTGTGACCTGAGTAGCCACCGAAAACGAGCTTAAAGCTCCAATGTGGTTAAAAGCCAAAGGTTCACTATATAAAATGAGCCTTATATCCCCAACGGATAAGGGACAGTATAAATGAGCCCGATATCCACAATAGATACGGGACAATTTAGGCACTCGATCACAACAATATAATAATTTGAAAAGAGTCACATGTGCATTCCATATACTTTTTATTAAGTATGTTTGATTGATTGAAATGCAATTGTCTAACTCTTAAGTGAGAATGTTATATGTGATATTATATGTATAAATGCAATGATGTGAATTATCTGTTATGTGAAATGATATGTTGCATGAATTGAGTGAATCATCGATGATGGTTACCTCATCTGAGTTCACAAAACTCACCCAAAATTGCACGTTGACATTTCAGGTTCGAGAGAGGATTCTAGCTACTAAGAGACCGTACATGAAGCTTAATTCTTGTACTTTTGTGAAGAAGATATAGCTCAAAGGTCGGTCGGTTGGACTGAAGTATTTAGTTAGATCTTTTGTATTTCCTCTTTCATGTAGTATATTTTGTATTAGGATATGATGATGTACATTTACAGATTTGTAAAAATTACAATGTATGTACATTCAGATTGACGAAATGAAAAGAGAAAATTTGTTTTTTTTAATTTGGTGACTTTCTTGTATGATAGTAGATGTCATAATTAAGTGGGATAAATTACTATGTGATAAAGTGAAAGTGTGATAGTTAACACACCGTTGTTATAGGGTATTTACTAGAACGTCATAAAGATGTTCCGGTATGTACCTTATAGCAGTGGGGGTGTTACAGATATGGACTAACAAAAGGCCTTACCTTTCTTATATGAAAGTCTATGATAGTGTCGGAGGTGGGTCTAATCAAGCCCATGAAGGAGCCCTATTAAGTTGTCAATTTGTGCTTATTTTGCATTTAATTTTCCTTAATGTGTTGAAATTATTATTTAAAATTAATGGAATTGTCTTCTAATTATTCTCAGATGATTTTCAACAACTTAAAGATAAAATTGAACTAAAAAATGCAAAAGAAACGAAGAAAATCCGAAATTCCAAATTGGCAGTAGATTCAGTTACTAGACGTGGCCACGTGCAAGGATAAAAGGAAAAATTTTCAGATCTACTTTCAAATTTAAATCTGATTTGTTTTAGATTCTCACGATCTTTTAAGATCAAATTGATAGAGAATCACAATCTAAACATGTGGAAGTTGTGATCTGCAAAAGAGGATGGAAAAGGAAGGGATCGGGAGGCATTAAAAAGAGAGTGACGTGTACTGTTCACATACACTGTTCACGCAGATAGTTTAGGAGTCGTTTTTATTTTTTTCTACAGTTTTCTTCTTGCTTTCTCAACAACATAGGAATTTTTAATTTTCTGCAGTATTTTCATACATATTTTCGGATTTTCTAGAAAGACCTAGGATGGAGACTATATGCTTTGTTATTTCTTTTATTTTCAATTCCATTATGAGTAGCTAAACTTCTTTTCTTGGTTGAGGGAAGCCATGTTATCATCTATTATGTGTGAGATATTTCAATAAAGTTTGTTTTGTTGATGAACTTTGAGTATCTTCTGAATTATTTTTTCTAATTGAATTGATTGATTTCTAGGTACGCAACTAGGAATTGATTTGTTCAATAGCTAGATTAATGAAACATGACGTTCAGTTTCGTTAATCACAATTAGCAATTAGGATTACCTTCTTTACGTTAGAGTCGGAAATTCTAAGAAGATATTCATCTTGATTAATTGCATGTTGTACATCTAGTATCTTGCTCATTGGTTTCTTAGTTCTTGACGCTATTATTCAATTGAACCTACGATCGTATCTAGGTTGTTGCTTAATAAGAATGCTAGGATACATGTTTCTAGTCATTTACTCTTACAAGAAAACATCCCCTAATGAATGTTTATTAATGGCTGAAATTTTATATCGAGGATCCGTTTTAGTGGGATAACATTGGTGACCCAAAAACTAAGGCTTTCTATTAAATTTTCAGATCCAATTACTTTTATTGATTTTCGATTTTTGTCATCTTTTTCTTTAAATTGCCATGAATTGAAACCCTCCTCCCATTTTGTTATTTTATTTTAGTTTTGAACTCGTAAACTCTTTGCTGCTAAAAATTCCTCGTGGGAACGATATCCACTTTCCTTGTAGTCATGAGATGCGGAGTGTGGAGGATAAAGTTATGGGAAAAAGGCCTATGGTTGAGGCACCAGATAAGGAGATGAAGAGATCTGAGAACCCCTATGCTAAACCAGTTGTGGGGAAGTGCTTCAAGTGTAGTCAACCTGGACATAGATCTAATGAGTGTCATTTGAGGAAGACGGTTAACTTTGTAGAGAGGGACGAAGATGACAAGGGAATCACTTGCAAAGTAGATGGAGATGAGGATGATGAGTATGAAGTTGACGAGGGTTCGGCGTATGTGGTGAGGAAACTGATGTTACCACCTAAGCAGGAAGACCAGACCACTATTCCGCATGAGATGTACCATTTATGATAGGGTATTTGGAGTTATCATTGATATTGTAAGAACATTATTGGAAAGGGGGCAATGAAGAGGTTAGGGTTAGCAGTGGAAAAACATCCTAATCCTTATACCTTGGGGAGGATTAAAACTGCAACAGATAAGATAGAAGTCACAGAGAGGTGTAGAGTTCCATTCTGGCAGGTATAAAGATGAAGTATATTGTGATGTTGTTGACATGGATGTTTGTCAGTTGTTGTTTGGGAGAACGTGATAGTTTGATGTGGATGCTCAGTATTCGGGAAGGAGCAAGCAATATCAATTAGAGAAGGATGGGGTCAAGTACACGCTCCTACCGCTTAAAACCATGACTTCAACCTCTGAATCAAGAGGTTCGAAGCGGAGATCAAGGAAACACGACAAGTATATGCGTTAATGGTAAAACAGGTGTTGACAAGTGAGGCAGTTTCAAGTGGAGGAGTACCTAAAGATAATGCGACCCCTACTACAAGAGTTCAAGGAGTTGATGCCAGATGATATCCTGGATGGGTTACCCCTTATTAGGGATATCCAACACCATATAGACCTTATTCCCAGATCTAGTTTACTGAATTTGCCACATTACCGAATGAATCCGAAGGAAAGTGAGATTTTAAAGGAGAAGGTGGAGGACTTATTATGAAAGGGGCTTATACAAGAGAGCATGAGTCCTTGCGTAGTCCCGGCATTATTGACTCCAAAGAAGGATGGAAGTTGGCAGATGTGTATTGACAGTAGAGCCATTAATTGGATCACAGTGGGGTATAAATTTCCTATACCACGGCTAAATGACATGTTGAATCACTTACATGGTGTGACGGTATTTTCAAAGATTAATTTGAAGAATGATTATCACCAGATTTGCATAAGGCCAGGTGATGAATGGAAGACGACCTTCAAAACAAAAGAGGGCCTATATGAATGGTTGGTGATGCTGTTTGGGTTATCCGATGCACCAAGCACTTTCATGAGAGTGATGAATTAGGTGCTCAAGCCTTTTTTTTGGTAAATTTGTTGTAGTTTATTTCGATGATATCCTGATTTACAGTCATTCAGAGGAGGAATACTTGTTACATCTATAGCATGTGCTAAAGGCATTAAGGGACAACCAATTATACATCAACTTTAAGAAGTGCAATTTCATGACATATACGTTAGTATTCCTGAGGTATATGGTGTCTGCGGGTGGGATAAAGGTGGATGAAGCAAAGGTTAAGGCAATCAAAGATTGGCCAACACCGAACAATGTGGGGGAACTGAGGAGTTTTCATGGATTGACGACCTTTTACGTAATGTTTATGAAAAAGTTTAGCACCATTGCGGCGCCTATGACAAAGTGCCTGAAGAAAAGCAAATTTCAATGGGGAGAAGAAGTAGTAAGAGCTTTACCCTGCTTAAAGAAAAGTTATGTACAATAACAGTATTAGCTTTACCAGATTTAACAAGCTATTTGAGGTTGAGTGCGATGCTAGTGGAGTAGGAATAGGAGTTGTACTCTCACAAGAGAAAAAGGCAGAGGCATTCTTTAACGAAAAACTTAGTGATGCCAGAAGAAAGTGAAGTACCTACGACAAAGAATTCTATTCAGTGGTGTGAGTGCTCAAAAATTGGGAGCACTACTTGGTTGCTAAGGAGTTTGTATTATATTCAGATCACGAGGTCTTAAAGTATTTGACTTTTCTTATTACAAGAAAGATTAAAGGTGTGCTTGTTTAGTGGGCATGAGAAAAGAAGAATAGGTATGAAATGAAAAATAATAGTTAGTAAGGAGTTATGATTGGATAGTTAATATTATGATTCTTTGTTTTTGACTATTACTCCATTACTCTCAATTACGACAGGAATGAGAGTCATTCATCTGTATATTTGACTTCTATAGCCTGATAATAAGTGAGAACCACATAACAGGTATTTAATCCAGAAAACAAAAATTGCAGAGACAATGTTATAACTCAATTAAATATATGTCTGTAATGGATAAAAAAGAAATGGAAAATATAAATATTCAAAAAGGAATATCTAAACGTGCACAGATCATCACACAATAATAGGCATTCAACTTAATTAATTATAATTAATTAATTAATTAAATTTTAATTCATTCATAATAAAAATATTGTAATTAATTAATTAAAATGTTATTATTAATCAAGTAATTA
>JAOQML010004590.1:0-12699 GCA_027568935.1 Erythroxylum urbanii | reverse complement strand
ATATATATATATATATATATATAGAGAGAGAGAGAGAGAGAGAGAGAGAGAGGTGGTGTAGTAAGGTGGGGAACTGGGTAAATAGTAAAAGCACCGGTCACATTTTTGTCTTCAGAGAAGTAGACAAAGGTAATAATAGTTGAACTTTACCTGATAGTTCCTGATATTCAATAAAAATTCTAAGCAATCACCAAATGGAACTTATCCAAACCCATCATAATTACACAAATTGTCATTAGTTCATCTCCCCTTAGTGTAATAATTTTAGTTTGAAATTAGGATTTAAAGCAAAACACTAGATTTGAAGTTTGGTCTTTCTTTCTTTTAAACTCAAAATCAAACTCTAGAGTAATAAGACTTCTAAGAGAACACAAAATTAAACTTGTCCAAACAAATCTTAATTTAGTGCATAACCTAAAGAAGATAAATGATACAAGTAACTGAATTGAGAATGCAGTTCAGTAAAAAGATAAAGCAATGATTACCAGTAGGTATACGATAGATAGGCGGCCTTCTTGTGTGAAACTCTTAAGGTGAAATGAAGAGTTGACTTGTAACTAGTGCAAAAATAACTGGTGTGAAAATAGCCTATTTTATAGCTCAACAAAATCAAGTTTTATAGCTGGTACAAGAATAGTCTGGTGTATGGTAGTCTATTATGTGAAGAGAAGCAAGTAACTGATGCTATTAAAGAAAAACAATATGATATGGAGCAGTTGGAGAGTTAAAGATAAAGATGGTGATAGTCTGTTATGCAAAGAGGAGTAAGCAACTAATTTCTAAATTTAAATGGGTTGGGTTTAATGTTTCATCATTTTTTTTACTTAACATTAATTAATTAATTAAAACAAAAATTTCACTTGTACATCCATTCCACCTATCATCTTACATGTCAAAAAATATGTCTGATATAGCTTGCGACGTTAGCTCCATTAACGAAGATACTAACATTGGGTTATTTTTGTAAAAATTGAAAGTTTGGGTATTTAATTCTCACTTTTTAAAGTTTGGGTTATAATTGGTTGTTTTTTGTAATTAACCCCAAGATAAAGTTTTTTCTTGGATTTGAATCGTGACTATACTTTGTAACTGGCTTAGTGGATGGGATTGTGCAACATAAAGCAATGTTAAGACATCTTATAAGTAATTAAAACATGAAGTAGACGAAATTAAACTATATGTTAATTGAGTTTGATGGTATCCTTATAGCTTCTTTTATTATGACCTAAATTTCCACATTTTATACACAATTGCAATTGACTCTTATGTGTAAACTTTAAATGATTTCTTTTTTTCTTCAACTTTCTCCTTAATTTGCTTGACTTAGTAAGAATTATTATCCCTTTTAATAGATGCATTTCTTTATAGGTGTTAGATGGAAAAAAATTTGATCCTTTAATTAGTTATGACAAGTAATCATAAATCTTTGTATGAACCTTTCTTACCTATAATAGTCATAAGCAAATGATTTTAGTTATAATTTGGTATGGAATATTGATAGATGCGTATTTGGCTATATTTATAAACCCATATTTGATGTATTTTTCTTGACATTTTGTAATTTTATTAGATATTTGTTACTTAATTTGCTCCAAGTGCATTTATAGGTTATAATTACCTTTATGGACCAAAACGAGAAGAATTCAGATAAAAATGCGATATAAAATGAAGTTTTGAAGCAAATTAGAGATACACGACCATGTCTCTTGATATGTGCTTAATTTATTATACATTTATTCCATAACACTTAGTGATTATTGCTATGAAATGCTTAAGAAATTCACCTTAGTCTATATTTTGTTTTAGGTACAATTCGGAAGCATAAGAGCTAGAGTGAGTTGAAAGCACATTCTTTGAGTTGTCTTCTTGATATTCACACTCACTTGTCTTCATGGAGCAAGAAGAAGAAGGATTAGAGCAATAGGAGACAAGAAAATGCATAAAATGAAGAGCATATGTTGAAAACATCAAGCATGAAGAGTGCAAAAAGTAGCTCATGTCCATGCACCATTTTGTCATGGCTATGACCATCAAGTCACGGCCATGAAAAATGTGTCATGGCCGTGGCAACTTAAGTCACAGCCATAACACAAAGACTCATGACCGTGAGGCTTCAAAGAGGCCATCCATGGCCGTAAGCTACCAAGTCAAGCCCGTGAAATTTAACTAGTTATCTCAAACCCTAGTTTTTAGTATAAATGTAACATTTTGTGATGACAAAAGGCATGGAATATATTGTAGAGTGAAGTCTTGGTTTTGTAAGGGAAGAAGGGGCAAACCTCTCATCCTTTATATGTGGTTGTTTTGGTTTTGTAAGGGAAGAAGGGGCAAACCTCTCATCCTTTATATGTGGTTGTTGCCTTAATTAATCTATTTTCCTAACTTGTAATGCGACGGTCCAATAAATTTAGAGAGCTTGTTCTAGGTTGTTTGATAGCTAGGTTTGGTTAAAGAGCATGTTTTAATTAAACACAAATTAAGGTAAAATCGGGCTTGTACCCTACATTTAATAGTTTTTAGGAGAGGTATGAGAACAAAAATTCAATAAAGTATGTTTAAATGTGTGTAGGCTGAGATTGAAACGATGGCTGGCTCCCTAACGTATTCATCACTTTTCATCATTTTTGAATGTTTTCTTTAATTTTCTTTTGTTAGTTTAGTTTCATTTTGTTTTCTTATTTGAAATCAAACCAAACCCCCCTTAAACCTAAACACTGATTATTTTTCATTTCAAAAGATTTATATACTCTCTCTGTGGGATATACCTAAACTTACCACTAGCTATAGTTTTAGGTCTAGTTATTTTGTGTACTGTTATGATGTGTTACCATCTGTGCTTGTGTAAGTCTCAAAGCTAGTGTAAAATTGTGAATTCTGGATTTGTTTAATATACATGTTCTTTGATATGCCTATGTATCAAACTATGTTTCTCCTAGAAACCCTAAAATTTACTATAAAAACACATAAGTGGAGGCAAATTAAAGGAATAGACTTTTGAAGCAGATTATAGATGCAAAAAGCTTAAAGAAGGGACAATATTGATTTAGAGATGTGAAGAATGCTAAGAAATCTTCCAAAGATCTAATAGACTACAACATCAAACCTTAACTTGCAAGAAAATTCAATAAAAGAGAAAGGGAGATTTAGAATTATAATTTCTTTATTTTTTATTTGTTTTTTATTCCTGTTTGTCTTTGATTTTGTTTTCTATTATGTTTACCTAAACATGTTTAGTGTCTAGGTGTGAAGAAACCTATTTGGGATAGTAATAGGTCGTGATTCTTTTATTTAATGAAATTATTTTTTAATCTGTTGTGATTCAATTAAATGTTTTATGTATTAATAGATTCGGAATATTAGTATATGATTTGATTTCACATAATAAAAATTGAGAAATCTTGTGTATGAATATATCTACTATAATTGAAAGGAGTTGATTGTAAAAGTAAAGATAGTTCGACATACATCCTCTAGATTATGGTCAAACCTAATAGCAAAATTCATAAATCTATAATGCAATCATAGGAACTTTAACTAGAAAAGATTTTGGATAAACACCTTACGGATAGTTATTGGTGGTCTCGAGAGAGTTATTAACATAAGATAGGAATTTCTACAATCTAATGATCAACAAAATAATTGAATGATAAAATATTAACTATTTAATGATTTTTAGGGGGATTCATTACCTAGACATTAATCTTTGATATTGAGTTTTCCAAGTAATTTCCTTAGTTTTCTGTGTTCATTATTATTTCCCATTTTATTTTATTTGTTTTAGTTTTAGTTTTAATTAAAAATCAAATATCCAATTTGTAGGCTAAATAATAGGAGATGAGTAATTAATAGTATTTATTGTCTTCGTGGGATCAACCCATACATGCATGTGCTAGCTATAACTACATCGTGCATTTACAGTTAATTAAAATATTGGTATAGAAATGACTAATCAAGTTTTTGGCATTTTTTCTGGGGACAGTAATATTAGGAACACATAGATTTTATTACTTTAGTTATTTTATTTTATTCAACTTTATTTTTGTTTTTATTTTATGTTATTTTATATTATATTATATTATTTGCTTATTTTTATTTCTTTTTTGTGTAGAATTGGACTCTTGGTTAGTTTATAACCTGAAGCAAATTTGAGAGCTTAATAGTCACAAATCCAAAGATTTAAAAAATAGCACACAGGAATCTTTGATAGACTCAACTGGAGGAGTTTGAGCTAGAATGTTGAAATAGAAGACATGGGTGTTCAAGTAGACACTGAAGAATTGTACAACATGGCTGACCAACTGAGAACAATGCTTGACTATACTAGATGAAACTTAATTAGTGTAGAGTCTAACATCGTAAGAGACTACAGAAGCTAACAACTTTGAGATAAAATCAAGCATCATACCGATGGTGCAATAGTCAGTCTAATTTGTTGGACTCCAAGATGAGGACCCCATCACACACACCTCTAATCTTTTGGAGATCTGTGATACCTTTAAGATTAATGGGGTTAATGACAATGCCTTTAGACTGCGTCTATTCCCATTCTCCTTAAAAGGAAAGGCTAAGAAATGGCTAAACTCTATGCCACGCTCTTTATTGACTGCATGAGAACAAGTGGCAGAGAAATTTTTTTAAAAGTACTTCCTACTAGCGAAGATTGTGAAACTGAGGAATGATTTCTCGTACTCCCAAGCTGAATGGGATCCTTATATGATACCTAGGAGATATTCAAGGAGATGTTGAGATGATGCCCACACCATGGACTACAGTTGTGGATGCAAATCCAAATGTTGTACAATGGGTTGATTCAAAGCACTAGGCAGTCTATTGATGTGGTAACTGGAGGGATGCTGAACAGCAAGGCACAAGAGCTGGCTCAAGACCTCATAGAGGATATGGCCATGAACGATTATCAGTGGTGCTTATCTAGAGCATGAACTAATAGGTTAGTGGGAGTGTACGAAGTGGACACAGTGGCACAGTTGGTGAAATAAATGGACCTTGAGTATAAAGATAGAGAAATTTACAATGGCTCCATAAGGTCAAATGATGTAATGTGAGGTGTGTAGGCTAGAACACCAAGGACAAGAGTGTGAATCAGTTCAGCCCACACATATGGGCTATTCTTTGAGACCTTAAAATAATCCAAACAGTAATATATACAATTTTTGGTTCGAGAAATCACCCAAACTCTTTATGGGTAAATCAAGGCCAGACAAGGAACAATTCCCATCCTAGATTCCAACAGCAAGCATCACAACCCAAAAAGCCTAGTATCGATGAAATGATATATAATTCATTCAGGAATCAAGGGAAAAACATTAAAGACAACAAACTTCCATACATAACTTAGAGGTTTAACTCGACCAACTGGGAATGATCCTTGCTGAAAGGTAAAAGGGGGATCTGCTAAGTATTGCTAAACTAAATCCTGAGGAGCATATGAAGGTAGTCACACTTAGGAGCGAAAAGGAGTTACAGGAAGAAACAAAATATGAAAGGAAGAGGAGGATCATAAGAAGAGTCAAGAGAATACTAAAGATATAGAGCATCCTCCAAAAATTAAAGAATTCTAGCCCACTATACCATATCTAGCAAAGTTGAAGAAGGATGACATCGATGAGCAATTCGATAAATTCTTTGAGCTATTGAAATAATTTCACATTAACTTACCACTTAAAACTTTAGCGCAGATGCCTAAGTACGTAACATATTTAAAGGAGCTATTATCTAATAAAGAAGAAGTTAGAGGAATTAGCTACAGTCAGGCTAAGCGAGGAATGGTTAGTGATCCTACAAAACAAGTTACCAGAGAAGCTTAAATATTTATGAAGTTTTACTATCCCTTGCATTATTGGTAATTTTTCACTAGAGAAAGTCTTAGTTGATTTTGGGGGCTAGCATTAACTTAATGCCATGTAACTTATTTAAGAAACTGGATTTAATAAGTTTATAGTATCTTTGGAACTTAATTCACTTCAAGTGTGTTTGTAGGTGATAATTTCCTTCTTGGACTAAAGGGAGAAGAATTCAGATAAAATTATAGTATGGAACGAAGATTTGAAGCAATTTGGACCTACATGACCTTGTACAGTGACTGTGTAACTCTACATAAACATGTGGAGATTTGAAGAATATTGTTTCTGGTAGTGTGAAGTTACAATCCTATATATGTTGACCATGTAAGTCTCTGTGCCTATATAAAATAAAAATTTAGGTATTTTTGGAGATACACTATCACCTACATGATAATGTATATCCTATAAACCATATTTTTTACCTATATAAGGAGATTAACAGAGGAAAAATAGGAAGGAGGTGAGTTTAGAAGTAATTTTGAGTTGTAAGAAATACAGAGAAGTGAAAATTCTGAATAGAGGATGAGGAAAACATGAAGAATACGTCACAAGATCTGATAGATAACAACATTCAACCCAAATTGCAAGAAGATCCATTCCAAGAAAAAGTGAGATTTAAAATTATGATTTCTTTTTTTTCTAGTTGTTCTTTTGAATATTTTTCTCTGGTTTTGATTTCTATGAGTAGGAAATAATTTTTTTATTACTCAGGAGTGATGAACCCTAAGTAGGAAATAAATTTTTTATTTAATGCAATTTTATTGATTAGTTTATTGAGATTCAATTATGCAATATATTCTTATTCTAATATATCTAGAATATTATTTTATCATTTGATTTCATATGATTGAGATTGAGAAATCATTTTATATGAATAGATCTACCATAATTTGAAGGAGTTATATACAAACCTAGAGATAAGTCAACATAAATCCTCTAGATTAGGGATAAACCTAATTGTGAAATTCACGAATCAATAATACAATCCTAGGGGTTTTATCTAGAAAGAGATTTCTATTAATCAACTAATGGATTAGTTATTAGTAGTCTTGAGAAGCATAATAATATAAGAAAGGAGATACCATGGTTATGATCAAAGGTTAATATTTAAGAATTCTTAGGAGGATTCATCACTTAGGTAGTATTTATTTGATATAGACTTTTCATAATATTTTCCTCTGTCTGAGCTCATTATTGTTTTCAATATTATTTTAATTTTTTTAGTTTAATTTTTTAATTAAATTTGTAATATGATTCAACAGTTTAGATAATAGGAAAGGGGCAATTACTAGTACTTATAGTCCTCATAGGATCGACCTGTACTTACCTATGCTAGATACAACTACATCGTGCACTTTAGGTTTTAAAAATTGATAAATTCTTATAATTATAAAATAAGTCTATCAGTGATCTTGATTGACTTATTTTATAAGTGTTAATATTATAATATGGCAAGTGCACGTTGTAACTGTAGCTAATACCGATGAAATGAAACACTAAGTTAATTACCACTATTAAGTGATTAGTATTTTGGTTTGAATTCCTTACACCTTAATATATTAATCTTTTGTTGTACAATTGGTTTGATGATTTATTGGACCATAGAGACTCCTATGGTATGCTAGTAGTTAAATTTGAGTCTACTAATAACTAATTCTAAGATTAAATTTTATAGGATTATGTTACCTTTTTATGAATCCCTCTATTAAGTTTGACCCTAATCTGGAAGATTTATGTTGTCCTATCTCTAAGGATGCAATCAACCCTTTCCAATTGCCGTTAATCTATTCAAACCTAGGATTTCTCAATCACTATGTCTAAATCAAATTATGATCTAATATTCTGAATTACTAGAACATAAATAAAACATCAGATATGCATAAATAAAAAACTGAATCGAAAACAACAAAATCATAATTCTAAATCTCCCTGATTGTATTCTATATTTTGGCAATGTAGATGTCAAATCTTGTATTTTAATGGATTTGTTGATAAACTCTTTGCAGCTCCCGCTCTTCTGGATCACAATCGCACTTGGAATCGTCTCTGGAAATTTCATAATGCTTCCTACGGTCTTTCCTTGCCAATTGCCTCTAAAAAGCATCGTTTATATGGAACTCTAGGTTTTTGGCTGATGTACAGTCAGTTTCACGGCTAAGCATTAGACTGTGTTTAATAAAAAATCTCCAAATATCACAAAAGTGCACGACCTTGGGGAAGTGCATGGGCATCTGCACAGCTGTGCATCCTTTCTATACGTCAAATCCTCGTTTTATGCTGTATTTTCATCTAAATTCTTCTCCTTTAAGTGCATGAAGGCAGTTATTATCTGTATACACACTTGAAACAAATTAAGTAGAAAATATATATAAAAAGTATTGATAGTCCTATTTCATGAGTAGTTAATATTTAATACCTCAAGTGCAAGATGTAGTTATAGCTAGTACTGGCAAATACAGGTCAATCCCACAAGGATGGTGAGTTCTAGTAATTACTATTATTCTATTATTTAGTGTAAGGATTGACTGTGGTTCTTAATTAAGGAATCTAAAATTAAGCAAATAAAGTAAACAAAAAACACAATTTAAGCAAAGAATTGTGAGATCACTAAGTTAATTACCGATATCAATTACTTAATATCTAGACATCAAATCCCCCTAAATCCTTAACTGATAGATTATTTGTTATACAATTATGTTATTGATTAATTGGATTGTTGAGATTGCTAAGGTATGCTAGTAGTTGACCTTGAGTCTACTAACAACTAATCCTAAGGTTTCTAGCTGAATTACTTAGGATAAATCTTATAGGATTGCTTTATCGTATTATGAATCCCTCTATTAGGTTTGACCCTAATCCAAAAGATTTATGTCATCTTATCTCTAAGATTGTAATCAAATCTTTCCAATTATCATAGATCTATTTAAACGTAGGATTTCTCAATTACTAAGTATGAAACCATATTTAAGTTTAATAAATAAGATTAAAAGCCAATAATAAAATAGATAATTGGATCACAATAATCAACCACCTCAATTGCATTTACAAAATAATCAAAACATATTTCGGTATCAACTATGGTTCATCTAGCGTAAATACTAACAAAAAATTTAGCTATGCATCAATGAACACAAAATCATATTCATATATATAGAAAACAGAATAGAAAATAATGAAATCTTAATTCTAATTCTCCTTGATTGTTCTCTATTGTGTATTATGACAATGTAGACCTTTGATCTTACATTCTGATGGATCTGTCGATAAAAACTCCACATCTCCTGTTCTTTAAGCTCCAAATCTCCTTTGGACTTCTATGAACAATGCCTATCGCTTCCTCCTTTAATTTGCCTCCAAAACTTCAATTTTATGTGAAAATCTAGGTTTTTGGATTATGTATGATCTCTTGTATGACTGTGCATCAGACCGTGCAAAATGAGAATTTATAGAGTATTATGAAAATACATGGTCATGCGAAAGTGCACGGCTATGCACTCCTTCCAGATTGTTGATTCCCTATTTTATGTCACGTTTTCATATGAATTTTTCTCCTTTAAGTCCATAAAGACAATTATACTTTGTAAACACACTTAAAACAAATTAAGTACCAAATATTTACCAAAATATAAAATAGAAAGTAATGATAAATAAATATGGGGTAAAACTAAAGTCAATTAACCATCTATCAACTTTACTATTGTTTCCTAAAAAATAGAAGGTGACAGGCCTAGGAACATGCTTAAAGATTAGAGTTTTAAAGATTAGATGATTAATATTGAGCTCTCAAACCTTATATTTGATCGGAACTACATCACTTGAAATAAAAAATAGGAAGCAAGCTAGATAATCGCTAAGAAGCTTAATTGAGCCCTAGTAAATTCATATTAACTTTTTAAATACACTAAGAGTATACCTCACTTTCATATCCCTCTTTATTTTAATCACTTACCAATTATGGGGCTAATGGGTACTAGTTCTAGTAAGAATCAACTACCCCCTTCACTTTAGTAATTTCTTGATTAGAGTATAGGGCTTTAAGGAGGCAATTATCAAGGTTATGTAAAATAATGTACAGAGACACGAATTTTACAAATATGTGAGGAAATTAAAAGCTATAAAAACTTAGCTGAAGAAGATATATAGAGATAAGATAAATAACACTAACTCAACTATCTCAAGCTATAATTAGAAATTTTACAACCTCTTGAATCGTTTGAACTAATTTCCCAAGGATATAAAATAAAGAACCAAAGAATAGGAGGCTCTTGTAGCTTATAACCAAACTTTGGAAAATCATTATACCTTGCTAAGACAAAGGGCCAAGATTAATTAGATGTAGGAGGGACATAAAAACACAAACTTCTTCTACAATTATATTCTCAAAAAGAGGAATTCTAACAAAATATGTGCATTTCTAAACTATAATGGAAAAAACCATATGAGAGGACATTAATTTAAAGATGCTTAACTTTAATCAATTTAAGAACATTCTTGGCACCCTAAAAATCCTAAAGTCTTCTCTAGTAGTGCTAAAAAGTTCATATCTGACAGCGTTCCTTATTAACAAAAATACTAGCTCTATAGGCCTTTTAACACTATGAAGATTAAGGAAGCTCTCTTTAGAATGAATACAAACAAAGCCCTAGATGCAGATGATTTTAATACTTAAATTCTTCTTAAAGGCTTGGAACTTAATAGGATATCTTATAATTAGGGTTATCATGAAATTCTTCACAATTGGAAGAATTCTAATCAAGATTAATTATTCTTATGACTTCTTAATCCCTAAAATTCCTAATCCTTGTTCTTTAAATGGTTATAGGCTAATATCTTACTATAATATATTAAAGAGCTTCATAAATGCCACCCAAAGTGCCTACTTGTGAGGAAGGAGCATTAGAGACAATCTCTTGCTAACTTAGGAGATAATCTAAAGGCTACAAGAGTAAAAAATCTTTAAAGAATAAATTTTGAACATACTTAATTAAATACTCCATTAAGCTCAATCTTTAAATAACTTAATTATATACTTCATTAAGCTGTCGATAATGATTCTTTAAGGTTACCTTGTTAGCATCTTCTTAAGTTAGGCATCAACAACAATAAAAGTTATCTCTATGTTTCCTTTGATTCAAAGGTTCTCATTAGCTCTCTCTCCTCCATTTAAGTTCTAAGGCATTGTGAGCTCTTTTTTAAATACCTAAGAATTCATAAAAGACAATCTTATCATGACTGGCTTCCACTTTTTGACTCTACTAACAAAAGAGTTAAACCATTAAACAAAGAAGTTCCTATCCTATATTGGTCAACTACAAATCATCTCTTTAGTCCTCAATATTCTTCACATCTATTGATGTTGCATCTTTTCTTTACCTTAAAAACAAACTAGACACATTAAGAGAATTATGAAGAACTTCCTATGGACCTGTTCTACTAGGAATCATCAAGGCGCAAAGGTAAAATGGTCAGAGTTATATGTTCTAAAGGAGGAAAGTGGCTTAGAGATCATTATAATAAGGATCATAAATAAAAAGCTTTTGAGAAAGTGAATTTGAAGTTATTTATAGACTTAAAATCAACTTAGGTGAAATAGCTTCACTCCTACATCGTCAAGGACCAGAGAATTTGGAATGTTAGGCGTAAGTGATCTTACTCAGGGACTATTAACTAGATTCTAAACTTTAGAGGATTTTTGTCTCAGGCTATCAAGTTCCAAGTTAGAAATGGTCAAAATACTTCCTTTTCGTTTGGTAATTAGAATGACTTAGGAATTTTACACTCAATTCAAGATCTATATAATCTAAAGCTCTTAAATCCTCTTAATGCCAAGGTTAGATCAATCATTGTAGATGAGGTTTGGCAATACAAGTTTAGAAAATTGTCCACAATTATGAGTCATGTCCCTAAATACAACCAAACATAAAGGAAGCGGATAAAGCCATCTTAAGGCATCACAACTTTGGGAAATTTATTGAAAAATATTGCTTGGATTTGTTTAGACTCAAGCTAAAAGAATCTTATGGAGTAGACTTATTTGGTTCCCTAAAAGATGTCTCAAATCATCCTTCTTACTCTTGCTAGCCGTAAAGTAAGATCTAAAATAAGTAGACAAACTAAAAGGCATTTCAATTCCCAACACCATCTGTAAACTTTGTAACTAGGAACTTGAAAACTTAGACCATCTACTCTTAATCTGTTGCTTCTGAACTATGTAATAGCATCGGGTTCTATAACTTTACAAACTCAACTTTTTAAAAAGGGACTAGCTCCAATTCATCACTTAGGTAGGGAATGTAAGATTCAATTGCCAAAGGGACACAATTTTATGATTAGTTATGGTACTTATTCAATTTGAAAGGAAAGGAATGTAAGAATGTTCCAAAATATTCATCAATCTCTTTAGAAATTCACTCAAAGTAACTTGAATTAGATCATGAAATTGATCCCACTCAAAGATTTTCATGACAAAATGAATGTTGATATTGGTCATGATTAGGGTGCTAATTATTTGTAATTCTTGTAAGCTTCTAAACAAATTAAATTACACTTTTTGATAGCTTTCTGTTGTAACATCCCGGTCCCACATAACGGGTCGGATTAGGGAACCGGGTCTATGAGAAGACCAATGAGAGAAGTGATGACGGACATACCTCATGCTCATGCATTTGTGAAAATGTGACTTATTGTACATGAAAATAGTGGTACATGCGTTCATGACTTATTCCCGGTATTAGTGTAAATAAACAGTGATTTTCAAAAAAATAGACTTTGCTTGTGTAAATGTGAATTGGAGAGGGTTCTAGTGGTTTCCTAATTTAAGGGAATTATAGGAATTTTT
>JAOQML010004583.1:0-12700 GCA_027568935.1 Erythroxylum urbanii | reverse complement strand
TGCATATATGAATGCATGCATATGTCACTATACACTTATACACTCCTATTCATGGCAATTGGTGAGGGGATGTTACAATTGAGGTGGAGTGTGGTTGTGGGATCAGCCAAAATCACCTAGATGGAGATTGTTTAGTTTTGGCTTCTTTGTTTACCTCATATTAGTTACGGAAAACAATTGGAACAAGTCTCTTGCCTATATAAGGAGGGTGCTACCTCCTTAGTTAATGCACCAATCTAAAGTCGAAGATTTGTATGACAAATTTGACTCTAGTTAAATTCCTCTTTTGAGGTGAGAGTTGGAGGATTTGTTTTAGGTATTTCATTGAGGTTATATTGGTGTATTGAGATATTGGGTGAGAGGAAAAATTGTATGATTGTAAGAATTTTTCACATAGTAGATTTTCTTCTCGATGCCCGTGATTTTTCTCTGGTTTGGGAGTTTTTACGTAAATTTTCTTGTGTTGTTATTATTTCTCTATTTTTTGCTATTTTTGTCTATGAAATATTCTTGGATGTGGGTTTGGGAGGTCTAAATTCCCAACACTTTAAGCAAAGACAGAGTATCACAAAGCCTGGACATTTTTCCATTTTCACAACATATCAATGGCAATGTTAAAATTTCAACTTCCTACTTCGAATCACCACCTTTTTGTTCTCTTAACCAGTTCTAATAAGTGAATTCTTAAGAAAAATTTGATGGCATATGCTATTTAGGATTTGTGGGTTCGTTGCTTTCCTTATTTACATGATAACGACATAAGCCCTTCACGTTCCGGATTGAAGTTATGTCGACCATTCCAATAGATACACGGTGTGTAATATGCCATAATTGAGAAGATTGTCTATGTAATCTTGTATGCGAAGTTGCTCCTTGAAACTCGTCTAGTTGTTTCTCTTTGCAGGTCAAATGTGGGATGACAGGACACTTAGGACCTGCCTGCAATGTAGTTAGTTATGTGGATCGTTAGTTCTGGGGTGTCAATCATTTATACCAAGCCCCTGTTTGGAAGCATTTAAAGGTTTGTTAATAACCATCAATTGCTCAGAATGCCCAATTTTCTCCCTTTTCCTCCTTGAACTTTCTGCTTAAACATGGTTACTCTTACAGGCTTGCACAATTAGTTCTCCTAATTCTGGTCCACTTCGTGAACATGCTCCTACTTAGTGTCGTGGTCCATTTGAACCTGAAGGCTTGTTGAGGTCCGACAATTGAATAGACTAATGACCACCAACTTATTGATTATATAGACAATGCAAAACTTTATGGAATTTTAAAGAAAAGAAATATATATAAGATGAGATACGATTAAAAACAAACTAAAACTTACTCTAAAGGAATTTTAACAACTCTAAAATTTAAACTAATTCCCAACATTTCCTCTTAATTCAAATTTTTTAAAACACTTTTTCCCATCTTCAGAATATCATATGAAGCACTTCTCTTCACCAATTGATGCCCTTCTCACCAACCTGCAATCATTGGAGCACGTCTTTCTAAACACATCTTGGTGCACTTCTTATAGAATTTCAAAAAAAAAGTTTCTTCATCAACCAACTCCATCATATTTGCTTGTTCTTTTTTTAATTTGCAATCTTTTTGTAGGTCTTCAAATCTTTTACAGTTGAAACATTGAGAAATTTTACCTTTTCCTTTTGACGATTTGGCTAGAAGAACTCTTTCATCAATTTGCTCAGTTTCCACTTTCCGCATGACCCTTCTTTGCTCCTATGCTTGCAAAGCATTAATCAATTCGGATAAAGTTAAATCATTAATATCTCTTGAATATTCAAGAGATGAAAGTTTTGCCTCAAATTTTTCGGGCAAACTTATAAAAATCTTTTCTATAATTTTACTCTCAAATAGATCCTCCCCCAATAGCTATATTTTGTTCACCAAAGTCATCAAGCGATCAGAATCTTGTATGCTCTCATGTTCTTTCAGGCTCAAAGCGACAAAATCTCTTTTGAGATTTAAATTTTGCATCTTCTTTATTCTTTCATTGCCTTGATATAATTTTTTTAGCATATCCCAAGCATTTTTATCTATTTCACAAGTCATAATTCTTGTGAAAACTGATTCTGAAACTGCAGAGAAATTTATAGATAATACTGTTGGAGCTTTTGTTGCTTTTTCTTCATGACCTCTTATTTGATTTAGTGTTGGATTATTTCCCAAAGTTGGTAATTCCTTTTCTTCTTCCACCCATTGCCATAAGCCGAGACCTTTTAAATGAGCTTTCATCTTGACAACTCATACTTGATAATTTTCACCATTGAAATTTGGGGGTAGGAGAGTAGCTGAATTGCTAGCAGCCATTATTCACTCAACCGCACAGTACCTCAAGGATCTATAGCTCTGACACCATGTTAGAATTTTAAAGAAAAGAAACATATATAAGATAGAATACGATTAAAAACAAACTAAGACATATTATAAAATAATTTTAACAACTCTAAAATTTGGATTAATTCCCAATAGATCTAACTGTATAAATAACTTGTATACTTCTTGTCCAATTCGATCTCGGAGATCATGTCTGGCACAACTGGCATTCATTATGGACATGTTTTTAATTCATTTCAAGGTTATAAGTTCTTAATTAAATGTATTCAGGTTGTCTATGGACCTACTTAAGCCAAAACAAGTGGTCATTTAGCAAGATCACTCTGAGAGGCTCAAGCAATGGGTTTCAAACGGAGTTGTATTGCTTATTGTAGTTATCATTCTTCATTTTATAGATGGTGAGCTTCATTAGATAATAGTTTAGTAATGTTTCTGGACAGTATGGATTTGATGATATGATTTGAATGGCAATAAACTTGACGTTAAGTTATTGATGGGGTACATTTTAAGCCATTCCCATCAACAACCAGCTCTACAGCTTCAACTACATGTGTTTCACAGCTGGTGCGGCTGGAATAGTATCTCAGGATTCTATATATTGGTATGACAACTAAAGACTATGTCTGTCTGTAGCACCAGTGAGACTTGTAAAACCTAATCAGTTGGTTGGTTTTGATGTTGTGTAATCAGATTGATATGTGGGGATTCCGGATGCCATTTTTATTCCTAGAATGGATAGGAATGAATGGCATGTTGGTCTTTGTTATGGCAGCACAGGGCACAAATTGGGTATATACTGGAAGCTTTAAGAAGCAAAAAGTTTGGTGGTGCGTTAGGATAGATGTTATTCATATTTTCTGCAACTTTTTTCTTGTTTGTTACTCAAGTTTAGCTTGTGAGATGACCTTAGGTTTCCGAAATGAGATAGAAATTCTTCTCTCTTGGTCCATTGCTAAAGTTGGGTGACTTGCATTTTAGCTTTGTTTATGTACTAAGCCACCAACTTGGCCAAACACAAAAGTTTAAAAATAGCAATCCAGGCTCTAAAAACAAAAGGAATCTATCTTTTTCTGAAGATGTGATATGAAGCTACATATCACTGATTAGCTATCTATCTTAATAGTTAATAGACATAACAAACATGATAATAATAATTAAAATGTTCTCCAAATTTGAGGAGCTTAATATTAGCTTGACATTACAGTAAAGCCATAAATTCATCCGTGAAAGCAAGGTATGCTTGTTTAGAAGGTCAAAGTGTACCATATTAATCCTATTACATTTTAACAATTCAAGTTTGCTGTACTACTATGTCTTGCCAGATGGTCACTTGCTACTCTTTTCAGATGGTCACTTGCTCACTCCCTGCTTCACTTGAACTTCAGCTTCAGGATCAGGTGGTCGAAGGCTTTCTTCAATGCTGCTACCCTTCTGCTTCTACTCCAGGAAGTGAAAAGTTTCAGAATATCAACCTTTTGTTTTTCACTTTCCTAGTTGTAACACTTGAATTTGTAATAAATGTAATCACTTAGAAACAATGGAACATTTTCTTGAGTGTTTTGTGAAAAATTCCGGATAGCTACAGTGTATTTCATCAAATGTAAAGAAATGGAACTGTAGAAATATGTAACTGAAGAAAAATGCAATTGCAGAAAAGTTGAGGTTTTTGTATATCCAATGTCTGTTCTTTCCACTCTCAATTCTCAACCACAGCACATACAAGAAAAAAACTCAAAACAAGACAGCAAAATTTTCATTAAAGATGAAGAACAAATATTTCATTCATTATGAGTCTAATACAAGAAGAAGTGAAAACTGATCTTTTCATATTAGCTCTTACACGATTTTTTTCATGCCTTATATCCAATGGCTGATAATAAAAATAAAATTGATTGAGAAGCAAGATTTTGACAAGTTTCTTGCTCTCATTGGCGCTATGACGATTTTGTTGTCTAAAATTCTAACAAAACTGACAAACCTTTAGCCAACTGTATTACAGCAGTAGAAAAAGAAAAAACTGATATGGTTGGGACCGCAAGTTGCATGAGGTGTGAATTGAGCTGACGTGATCATCTTTAATGGCAAATGACATTTCTGGTTTTTAATTAATTTGAAAATTCAAACTTTGCTTTTGCCTCTCATGTTCTGATTCTTCAACTTCCAACTTTTCATTTCAGCTTGTTTCAACCTTTTCTTCTGTCCTGATGCCTTTATCTTCATTCATTCAAATTCCATTCATTTGATCCATACACTTCTGTATTATTCCCAAAACCATCATCTCTAGCTTTCTTTGGAGCTTGGGAACTTTCTTCTTCAGTCTCCCTTCTTCTTCACCTTGCTGATGCAGCTAGATCTTCTGCAAACTTCAATATAGCAGGCTCCATGAAACAACATAATTCAACAGCTACTCCTTTGTTTTGTGGAGCCTGCATACCTATCAATTTTCTCAAGGCTTCAAATCTCCATCTTGGCAAAGCTTTGGTAAATATGTCTGCTAATTGGAAACTTGTCCTACAGAATGCCATCTTAATCTCTTTTTCTTCAATCAATTCTATAACATAATTGTACTTAACTCTCATGTGTTTGGTCCTCATGTGATCCGAAGGATTTTCTGACATGGAGATTGCTGCACTAGAATCACAGTAGATGGTGACACACTTCTCCTTCAACTCTCCAACATCCATCAAAATCTTCTCCACCCACTAAACTTGCTTCGCTGCCATGTTCACTGCTACACACTCTACCTCAGTTGTTGACTGAGCAACACTTTTCTGTTTTGTTTAGCTCCATGCAAAAATTCCTGATCCCAAACTATAGCAGTACCCACTTCTGCTTTTACACTCACCACTTCCAGCATAGCTTGCATCACTGAATGTGTACAATTCAACCCTTTTTCCTTTCCCATACCAAAATCCATAATTCCCTATTTGCTTAATGTATCTGAGTATTCTCCTAGCATATATGGCATGCTGTCTAGAGAGATTATGATTAAAACTTGCCATAATGTTCACAGCACAACCAATATCAGGTCTAAATGCACTCAAATACATCAAGGAACCTATCATACTCCTATAAGAAGTCACATCAAATTGTTCACTTGGTTTCGTGGCTTCCAATTTCAATTGATGCTCCATGGGAGTTGTCATGTCACTGCTCTCCTTTAAATTAAACCTCTCAATCAGTTCCTTTGCATACTTCTTCTGATGTATGAATATCCCATTTTCCCTTTGATCAATCTCCAAACCCAAGAAATAACTCATTTCTCCTAAGTCTGTCATCTTGAATTCAGACTTCATTAATTCCTTGAATTCTTCTACTAATTCATCCTTAGTGCTGATTATTAGCAATCATCAACATATAAGGAACAAATCAAAATTTCCCCATCTTTGATTTTTACATACAAAGTTGCTTCACTCTTGCTTCTTAAGAACCCATTCTGCATTAGGTAGTTGTTGATCCTTGAATACCAGGCCCTTAGAGCCTGTTTCAGTCCATACAAGGCCTTCACAAGTTTATACACTTTCTGCTCTTGTCCTTCACAACATAGCCTTCGAGTTACTTCAAATAAACTTCTTCATCTAGCATTCCATTTAGGAATGCACTCTTCACATCCATTTGGTGCACCCTCCATCCATTATTTGCAGCTAGAGCTAACAACAATCTCACTGTGTCTAACCTTGCTACTGGTGCATAAGTCTCAGTATAATCTACCCCATACTCTTATTTGTATCCCCTCATAACAAGTCTAGCTTTATACTTGTTGATTGATCCATCCGGATTCAATTTTTTCTTGTAAATCCACTTGGAGTCGATCATTTTTGTTTCTGGACTTGGCAAATCAACCAGCAACCAAGTTCCATTTTCTTTAATTTCTTTTATCTCTTCATTCATTAAACTTTGCCACACTCCTTGTTTGACAGCTTGTTTGTATGTCATTGGTTCAGATTCTGTAGGTATTGTATATTCTGAAACCATGTGTGCATCATCTGCTACCTCCTCATCTGCATCATTATACCTGAAATCAAACAAAGGGTTAGTTTCATTATAAATGGAGGCTAGATCCCTCTCCTTGTGTGCACTATTTGAACCGGATGTCTCCTCCTGAAATGGTGAGCTCAATTCATCATTTCCTGGTACTGAACCATCTTCAGAATAAGGTGTAACCTCCTCCTGTGCTCCATCACTTCTAGTGCTATCTGTGTCTTGTGATTCCAACTGAGTTGTCTCCATTTGAAGTCTTCTGTTCACGAAGTTAATTGAATTGTCTGCATCTGTCATCTGCTGAAATGCATCCTCTTCCATACTCTCATCTACTTCTGGTTCAAATAATGGCATTTCAATTCTAACTCCTCCTAACTTCTTAACTATCGGCTCTCCCCACTTCCATCCTTCATTTTCATCAAATTTCACATCTCTAGACACAACCATTTTCTGAGTTTCTGGATTGTATATTCTGTACCCTTTAGATTCTGCACTATATCCCATCATGACTCCTTTGATTGCTTTCTCATCTAGCTTAGTTCTCCTAGCTTCAGGAACATGCATGTATGCTATGCACCCAAACACGCTCAAATGATGCACTTTTGGTTTGACACCAAACCAGACTTCAAAAGGGTTTTTATCCTTCAAGGCTTTAGTCTTTATTCTGTTTTGCAAATATATTGTAGTAAAACATGCTTCAGGCCATAATTTCCTTAGTACTCCCATCCTAAACATCACTGTTTTTTCCATTTCTACTATGGTTCTATTCTTTCTTTCTTAGATTCCATTTTGTTATGGTGAGTAAGCTACTGAAAATTGATGGAATATACCTTCCTTTTCAAAATAATCCTTCATCTCATTCGAAACATATTCTCCACCTCTATCACTTCTCAAGCATCTCACCTTCCTTCCATATTGACTTTCATCTTCATTTCTCTACACTTTAAAGAAACCAAACACTTGATATTTGCTCTTCATAAAGTAAATCCATGAATACCTTGACAGATCATCAATGAACTCCACATAATACCTACTTCCTCTAGCTGATGGTGTGCTCATTGGTCCACAGACATCTGTGTGCACCAATTGTAATTTTTCTGTGGCCCTCCAATCACTTATTGGAAATGTTAAAACATGACTCTTTCCCTTTGCACATGGTTCACACACACTTTTCATCTTGCTGCTCAATTGTGGTATTCCATGAACTAACTCCTTTCTTTGCATGTCAATAATATAATCCAAGTTTGCATGTCCATACCTTCTATGCCATAATTGAGTCATTTCTGTCACTGGTATGGCAGCAAATGCTCCATCCACCTCTTCCATTTTAATTCTGAAAATTCTATTCACCATAGGTGTTTTATGTACCAGCTTTCCATATACATTGAAGATTCTACACATCTCATCTTCAAAGTAGACTTTATACTTCTTCTCCAAAAGCTGACCAACACTTATAAAATTTTGATCAAGTTCTGGGATGTAATACATTTCTTCAAGCACAGTATTCCTAGCCCTTGTAGCCAATTCGACTGCCCCCTTCCAAGAGACAGGTATGAGTTCTCCATTGCCTATTTTTACCACTGCATTTGTGCTGGTATGTTTTCCAATAAAAACTTCTTTCTTCCTTATCATGTGATTAGAACAACCACTGTCCACTAACCACTCACTGCATTTTTCATTTTTCACTTCAGTTGTACAAATTCCATCAACAGGAGCACCTTCTATGGTTTTTTGACTGATTTCTGCTACAAACACACTCTCCTCTGTGACAGGTTTTTCTACTGGTTTACTGGTTTGTGAAGTTCTAGGTTGTTTGTTTGAAGTATTATGCATGTTACTTTGAAGATTAAGGTGATTTTCAGGTTGTGCAGTGATGTGACATTGTTAACTAAATATGTAATTTGTGGTGATTGGCTTGGGGTTTGTGTTGGTATGGACTGATAAGGCATTTGGTATGTCAAAGCTGGCTGAGTTGTGTAAGGTTGAGGTATTTGTGCATTTACAGAATTTGTAACATAGTGTGCTTGGTAGACTTGTGGTGCAGAGGTGTTTTGGTAGGACTGTGGTCGAAATGGTACTTGGTTTGGTATAGTGTTCTATCTTTGTGAGGGGTGAATTGGAGGTGGTTTTCCAAAAATAGGACTTTGTGGGTTTTGTTGCTCATTCATCCACCTTTCATAGCATACTCTCTTTGAGTGGCCCCTTTTCCTGCAATAAATGCAGTCTGCATTCTCATTCTGGTAGCATTCCTCAATAGAATGATTACTCTTCCCACAGAATCTACAATTAGGAAACATTCGCCATCGAGCTGTTCTAAGTTCACTTTGCATTCTGTCAGTGTTATTTCTTGAATATTGGTTGGTGTTTTGGAAGTTTTGAGGATGGTTCAGGTAAGGCATTTGTTGAGGGAATTGTGGTTGAGCATACACATGGGGCATTTGGTACTGCATTTTGCTTTGATAAGACTGGTTTTGAGGATATGAAGTTAACTGGTAAGGATTTTGGATGTTTTGTGGCTGGTTTTGTGAAAGTTGTAGGTTCTGTGGTTGCACTATATTTGGTTCTAGGACGTTTTGATTCAGGTTCTGTGTTTAGGTATGGATTGGTGGGTTTTCGGGTACTTTGAAACGTTCTGCCTTTAAGGCATACTCTTCTCCTTCTCTCCTGACTCCATGCTTCTGCTTATGCATTTCCAGCACATTAAACACTTGTTCCAGTGACACCGAATCAGGATCATTGCTAAATTGCCACTCCACAGGTGCTATACTGGCCTCAAATCTCAGTGGCAATCTGCTCAAAATTTTGTCTATTAACCTCTCAGTATTAGTATTCTCACCAAACTCCTTCAGCTGTTGCACTAAACCCATGAATCTGGATTTTGCAACAGCCACATTCTCTTCATCTCTCATCAAAAAATTTTCAAAATTCCTCATCACTGCTTGTTTCTTCAATCTCAGTGACTGAGCGGAGCCTACATACTCTAGCTTCAGTGTGTTCCACAGCTTTTTAGCACTTTTACAACTTGTATGTCTCAACAACACTGATTCACTAACCACAGACCTCAGAAAAATGAGAGCTTTAAAATCTCTGTCTTTATCATGCCTTAATCTTGTTAGCTGCTGATCTGTTAAGTCTCCTATTTCCTCAACATCACTTATTCCTTCCATTACCACATCCCACCATTCACAAACTTTCAAAGAATCTTCTACTCTAAGTGCCCAAGCTTTGTAATTCTCACTTGTCAAAGTTGATATGTTTGCTTGCACACTTTGTAAGTTCATCATAGGAGTGCTTGTACCTGCCATGGCTGTGATTCGGTCCAGGTTATGCGAACCTTGCAGCTCTGATACCACTCTTACCAGATGGTCACTTGCTCACTCAATGGCCTCACTTGAACTTCAGCTTCAAGATAAGGTGATTCCAGGCTTTCTTCAATGCTGCTGCACTGCTGCTTCTGGTCCAGGAAGAGAAAGTTTCAGAATATCAACCCTTTTTCCACTTCTCTAGTTGTAACACTTAAGTTTTTATTGAATGTAAATTCTCAGAAGTAATGGAACAAATTTTCGAATGTTTGTGGAATAAATGGTTTCAGGTAGCTACAGTGATTTTATCAATAGTAAGGTAAATCTAAGTGTAAAATATGCAAAATGAAGGAAATGCAACTATAGAGAAAATAAGGTTTTGACAGATCCAATGTCTGTTCTCTTTTCACACTCAATCCTTTACAACAGCACACTCACAAGAAAAACAACTCAAAACAAAACAACAAGTTTTTTCACATCAAAGATGAAGAATTATTTTTTTTTCATTCATTTTCAAGTCTGATACAATAGGAAGTGAAACTGAGCTTTTCATATTAGCTCTTGCACAAGTTTTTCATGCCTTACATCCAATGGCTGATAATAAAACTAAAAACTAAATGAGAAGCAAGATTTTGACAAGTTTCTTGCTCTCATTGGCTTAAATTTTGATTAATCTGGAATTTCAAACTCTGCTTTTCCCTCTTCTTGTTCTGAATCTTCAACTTTCAACTTTCCATTTCAGCTTGTTTCATCCTTTTCTTCAGTTCCGAAGCCTTGAACTTCATTCATCCGAATTTCATTCCTGTGAACCATGCCCTTCTGCATTATTCCCAAAACCATCATCTTTAGTTTTCTTTGGAGCTTGGGAGCTTTCTTCTTCAGTCTCCCTTTCTTCTTCACTTTGACTGATGCAGCAAGATCTTCAGCAAGCTTCAATATAGCAGGCTCCATGAAACAACATAAGCCAACAGCTCCTCCTTTGTTTTGTGGAGCCTACATACCTATCAACTTTCTCAAGGCTTCAAATCTCCACCTTGGCAAAGCTTAGTGAATATGTCTGCCAATTGGAAACTTGTCCCACAAAATGCCATCTTGATCTCCTTTTCTTAGATTAATTCTCTAACATAATGGTATTTAACTCTCATGTGTTTGGTCCTCATGTGATCCGAAGGGTTTTCTGACATAGATATTGCTGCACTAGAATCACAGTAGATGGTGACACACTTCTCCTTCAACTCTCCAACATCCATCAGAATCTTCTTTACCCACTGAACTTGTTTAGTTGCCATATTCACTGCTACATACTCTGCCTCAGCTGTTGATTGAGCAACACTTTTCTGTTTTTTTTAGCTCCAAGCAAAAATCTCTGATCCCAAGCTACAACAGTACTCACTTCTGCTTCTACACTCACCACTTCCAGCATAGCTTGCATCACTGAATGTGTACAATTCTACCTTTTCTCCTCTCCCATACCAAATTCCATACTGCACTGTGTATTTAATGTATCTGAGTATTCTTCTAACATATATGGCATGCTATCTAAATGGATTATGATTAAAACTTGTCAAAATGTTCACAGCACATTCAATATCAGGTCTAGAAGCACTCAAATACATCAAGGAACCTATCATGCTCCTATAATAAGTCACATCAAATTTTTCACCTGGTTTTGTGGCTTCCAACTTCAGTTAATGCTCCATAAGAGTTGTCATACCACTGCTCTCCTTTAAATTAAACCTCTCAATCAGCTCCTCGGTATATTTGTTCTGATTTATGAATATTCCATTTTCCCTTTGTTCAACCTCCAATCCCAAGAAATAACTCATTTCCCTTAAGCCAGTCATCTTGAATTTAGATTTCATTAATTCTTTGAATTCTTCTACTAACCGATCCTTAGTGTTGATTATTAGTAGATCATCAACATATAAAGAGCAAATCAATTTTTCTTCACCTCTGATTTTCACATACAAAGTTGCTTCACTCTTGCTTCTCAAAAACCCATTCTGTATTAGGTAATTGTTGATCCTTGAATACTAGGCTCTTAGAGCCTGTTTCAGTCTATACAGGGCCTTCAAAAGTTTATACACCTTCTGCTCTTGTCCTTGCACAACATAGCCTTTGGGTTGCTTCAGATAAACTTCTTCATCAAGCATTCCATTCAAGAATGCACTCTTCACATCCATTTGGTGCACCATCCATCCATTATTTACAGCTAGAGCCAACAACAATCTGACTGTATCCATCCTTGCTACTGGTGCATATGTCTCAGTATAATCCACTCAATACTCTTGTTTGTATCCCCTCACAACAAGCCTAGCTTTATACTTGTTGATTGGTCCATCTGGATTCAATTTTTTCTTGTAAATCCACTTAGAGTCGACCACCTTTGTTTCTGGACTTGGCAAATCAAGCAGCAACCAAGTTCCATTTTCTTCAATTGCTTTTATCTCTTCATCCATTGAGCTTTGCCACACTCCTTATTTGACAACTTGTTTGTATGTCAATGGTTCAGATTCTGCAGGTATTGCATATTCTGAAACCATATGTGCACCATCTGCTACCTCCTCATCTGCATCATTGTACCTGAAATCAAACAAAGGGTTAGTTTCTTTATAAATGGAGGCCAGATCCCTCTCCTTGTGTGCACTATCTGAACTAAATGTCTCCTCCTGAGATGGTGAGCTCAATGCCTCATTTTCTGGAGTTGAATCATCTTCAGAGTTTGGTGCAACCTCCTCCTGATTTCCTTCTTCTCCTGAATTGCTTAAATTTTGTTGTTCTGGCTGAGATGTCTCCCCTTGAGGTGTTTCAGCTTCTGCATTAGTTGAATTGTCTGCATTTGTAATTTCCTGAAGTGCATCTGTAACACCCCACTCCCGCCGAACCCGAACCCGATATCGATGGTGATATCCGAATTCGTGTCCCGCGAGGGCGGCGTGTCACATCACTTAACAATTAAAACTCGATATTTTTTTTTTTATAAACTCGTTACATTCGTCACTCATGTGGGCCCACTATTTCTTTTTCAAAACATTTTGCTTACTTCAACCGAAATAAAACACATCACATTT
>JAOQML010004549.1:0-12705 GCA_027568935.1 Erythroxylum urbanii | reverse complement strand
TTGAGCCATTTGTTTGTGCATTGCATCTTTGAATTGTCAAGTATGATGCATTTGAATGTTATGTGTTATGCATTAACTTGCTTAATTGAGTTCTTGAACTTTATTGGTCAATGATCAAATTGCTAGAATAGATTTGACAATACTTGAATTGCTAAGTACATATACATATATATCCTTGAATTTGTGCTAGTTACCGATGGCTATAAATCTATTAGCCACTGAGTTGTGTAGCTCAACCCATTATTTTCCCTCCTCAGGTGCGGAACAAGATGACAGTTGATCCTTACAAGGCAGCGAAAACTCTACGATAGTTAGAGACTTTTGTACTAAGTTAGCGACTATTTTGGATATCTTTACAGGTATATCAACATTTAGCATCACTTGTATTTTGTATTAAGCTTTCATATGTATGATGTTTGGTAAGTAAAGTTTGTTCAAACTTTTTGGATTAGTAATGAAATGAAGAATTGAAATTTCTTGTGTATGATTATGTTTAGCTTGTGATTAAGTTTAGATGGTCAAATTTGAATGTATATGTTTGTCTTGAATGTTTGAATTTTTTAGTTTGGATTTTGAATTCTGAGGGTTTTGCCGCGGCGAACCTTTCCGAAGGTGACTTCACCGCGACGAACGTTTCCCGAAGGGTCCATAGAGATAACTCCATGGGTCACTGCGGCGAACCTGTATTTCGCCGTGACGAACCCTCCATTGCTTCCACGCTAATATTTATTATGATTGGAATACTTTGCACCTTTTTTTCACACCACCCTCACGCAACGGTCCCGAATGGTCACCATGGTTTTCGTCTTGAGACCCGGCCCAAATGTCTTTTGGTATCCGAATCGATAGTTGGTCTCTAGAAATGGGGTCCAATAATAATTATTAAGCATTAATATTAAACCATAAATTTCACATACATTGAATTCTCTACAACGATTGTTGACGAATGTCAAATCGTCATGCTTCTTAGTGTGAGTGTGCAAAAAGAGCTGGCTGGGTGTAGGTCTCATGCCCACAGCCTTTTCCTGCATAAAAATAAAATGTTATAAGTGAATTAGAATTTATAAAAATTTTGACAGAGTTTCCTCTATTTTTATTAAATCTACCCCTAGTTGAACAAAAAAAACTAAAAAAATAGCCATATATGGCACCAGACATTTATAACATTATCATTCTCAATAAGAAACACATATTTTTATTCTAAAATTTACACATAAAATTCAATAGAAATACTACAAAGTAAAGAAATGAGAATATAAATTTAAAGTGCAAATACTTACAAGTCTCTCTGCATGCTTTTTGTGGGTAATAGATCCTCCCGTATGTACAGAAAGATCACTCCTCCCGGTATTCCACGTCTGTTGCTCAAATTACGCTCTGAAATCGACATTGCCTTAGGTGAGGTCCAATACTGCTGCCAACAACTCCATATTTGTTCAGAAATGTAAGGCAGTTGTACACTGTCCTGTGTATCACAGCAATAAAGTCGCAATAATGTGTATGTATTTATTTTCCCCATACTCTATAAATGATTGTATCAAATTGAGAATCTCAAAAAAATTCTTTCTGAAATAAAAGGAAAAAAATTCAATCAATACTTATGATGTAATAATATTTATCTAATTAATGTATAAAACTATTAATTGAAAAAGAAAATAATAATTTTTGTTGTACCTCAAACTCCTAATAGTAAAATTCCTTTGTCGCCTAAGAGATATTCTTCCATACCAAACCCTCAATATCAATCTTCTCTTTGAATTTTGATTTCATGTTTCTTGAGCACGACCTAGATGGAATGAACCTAATATCAAAACAAATAATTTTATACCATTTTGAAAATTGAAACCTATAACTTAATTATAAACATATAGTGTTCAATGTATTTTCACTTACATATTATTGACAATTGCAACGTAAGTTCTTCCATCAGGTTCCTCGGATCCAGGTTGGTGACCACCTCCTTCGTCATCATTGTTTTACCCTGACATCTCTATCAGTATAGGGGTAGTAAATGATGTAGGGGTGGTGGATGGTGTAGCAGCATCTACAGAAGGTGATGCCTCATCTGCAAGTGTAGTAGTTGGAGGAGGAGGAGGAGAATCAATTCAAACTGCTACACCATAAGATGCTTCATCTATACAGTAAGTACCTCTAAATTGTGGTCTGATTCTTAGTCGTATCATATCAAGTCTTCTCTTTAGTGGCATATTTCAACCTGAAATTAATATTAAGCTTCAGTCCTTTGAAGTTATGACAAGTAATCTTAGTGCAGTAATGAGAATATACTACAAACATCATATAAAGTCGACATTTTCTTATATCAGATTCAAGTATGAAAAAAATGAGAACGCAATTAAAAGAGTTAAAATAAATGCCACGTTTAGTCAAGATGGAAATAGATAAAAAAAAGAGGTAAGCAATAAAATTTGGGAGGCTACAGAAGTGTAATATGCCATAAGAGAATCAAGGCTGATTTATCAAGTAAAGGAAATAATTGATTACTTGAATATAATATTCAATTACAAAACAAACTAATCGTTATCATCACTTAATTGTAAATCAAAATCATCTTCTTTTTCTGAAGAATTTGAATCAAAGTTAGGCTCTTCTTCAGATCTCTGGCCCTCTTTATCCTCTCGAGATAAAATTTCAATATATGCATTATATAGATCGTTTAAATGTTCGTTATCGTCATATAAGATAGATGGATTTATTTCATAAGCATCTTCTTGAAATGCTTTACTTTCGATTTTTTGTTCTCCTTTTCCATGTGATTTAAAAACACCTCTAGGTTTAACTTTGCAAACGGCTAACCAATTTGACTTATCTTGTCGTAAGCTGGGAAAAAGGACATAATACACCTAGATTGCTTGCATTGCCAATACGAAAGGTTCAAAATTTTGAAATCTTCTTCACTTGCTAATTTTAACTAGATTCTATCGACTATGCAATTTTGTGATAAAAGCTTCAACTCCCTCAACAAACTCAGGATTAATGAAACCATCACGTTATAATCATCTATACATCCAAAATCTATCAACAGTACTCATTTCTACAAAACTGTTTATTTAAAACAGTGCTTCCATAGTTAGTATCCTTTATGTTCTCCAAAATTTACAGAACATCTAAACTTTACATAACATCCCCTAAGTATTAACCAATTGAATTAATCACCTACAATTGATTTCAAAACCATGGTATATGGCATTGTTTACACCTGTGAATTAAGAAAACAAGTTCTCACTGTGACTCCTAGGCTCGTGGAATTTTTCACTGATAAGTCTCAAAAGAGCTGCATCATGGGTTTCCAGCCTATATACCGTCCTAGGGGTTTATTATAGAACTAATTATCTTGTTAATGAAACGTATTAATTCCTTATGTTAAAACTATGTCTGCATTAATCACAACGAAGTTGAAGTATTAATCAATCGAATTAATCACCTACAATTAATCGGTTGAATTAATCACGTAAAATTGATTTCAAACTTATTTTACATACGGTAAATACTTAGAATATTAAAGAAGAATATAAAAACTCATCAATGATTGTAAGAATATTCTAAACAACAACACCAAATCAAAACCTCCTTTATATTCACACAAAATCTAAACGTATCATAATCGTATTATTAAAGCAATACATATGATAAATATTAGTTGGACGACTAACCTGAATGGATGGACAACTTCAGACAACAACGAAGAAATATGAGCAACGCTCTTTAACACAATATAGGGCCTGCGAAAAAGAATATTATTATAGAAGGAATATTCAACATACCATGCTTTAGTATTCTTGAAATTTTTTTTTAGAAGGAGTATTCTTGAAATTGTAAGCATCATAATTTATAGATATTTTTGTTTTAGGTCTGTTCAGTCTATCTATCTTTGAAATATACAAAACTCTAGCAAAATATTAGAGTTAAAATGTCTCATAAGATATGAAAAACTCAAAATATCATACCCAAAAGTTCTCATAAAATTGAATTGACTAATCACCATAAACAGAGTAAAAGAATCATATAATCGTAATCTAATATACATGTTATACAAATTGTATCCAGAGACATTAAATCACTTATTCTTCAAATGCAACTATTCACTAATCATTTGATTAAAAATTTAGCAATTGTGTCACCAATATTGTTAAGAGATTCAACGAAGGAATATTGGTCATTCAACAATACAACTTCAACAATAATGCAAAAGGGATCATACCATATTTAAAATTGATTTTGATTGCAATCTCTATAAAATATGAAGGGAAAGATTGTCAAGATCTTCAATAACATGAATTAGAACGTTCAAAACAAGGCGTCTTGGAATGGATAAAGGAAATTCTTATAGCAAATCAAGGATATTTCAACTATTCAAGGAAAATGGCATTAAGTTAAAACATATGACAAAACAATTCTAGAGAAACAAAAGCATAATATTTAAAAAATGAAGAAAATAAATAATGGAGTCTGGCTAGCTTATTCTATAAGACCTCTCTATTTTTCATCTCAAAATGTAAAAATGTCAATATACATGTACTCCACCGTTATGATAATCAAACATAGATATAACATCAAGAAAAGAAGAAGTATAATTATTTGAGTAGTATGACACACAAACATTTCACAAAATAAGGAAAAAAAAGAAAATTTAATAGTAGGTTTGAGCATAAAATTTCACAAAAAAAGGAAAATAGATCTCAGAATCACCTGCTCTGTAAGATTTTACAATATTTCACATATAATTTTATAGTAGGGTTTTAGTGAAACTGATGAAACCATAAAGCAGGTTGATATATTTTACCTTAAAAGTACTAGAGGCTACAAAATAAACATTAAAAAAGTAAACATACCTAGCCAATCATTTGCACATCAGTTCCATGTTTCAAATAACAATGTAGAAGATACTTCAAAGATTAAAGAAACATAATTATACCCAAATTATAGTTACAATGCTTTCTACAAGTGGGAGAATGATGTGTTTCATTTTGGCATAAGTTTATAAACTATGGTATCGTGTTTTTGTCTATTAATGTTAGAAATTAGGTATTAGGTCTAACTTTATCTAATGAAAGAAGGAAAAAAGAAAAGAAACATTACTATTCTTGTATGATGAGAGGATATACTTAAATATTCTTTCTAATCAAAGTTATCATTTTCTTAATGAGTTTCAATTTAAATATTTACTTTGTAATGCATTAAATAAGTATTATTTATTTGCATAACTATAGATATACTTGTTAGTCTATGCGAAACTTATTAATTAACTTGTAAAGTCACTTCTTTATAGATATAAATATCTAATGACTTTGGTTTAATCATTTGACTTGTAGTCTCTTGCTTATATGTAATCAGTTAAATGATTAAGATCATATTTTACTTTACACCTTTATTTTCAGTTACAAATATTCAAAAGGTTAAAATTTATTAAAATTTAAAAACTTCTTACCTTGAAGTAAAAGGAAGAGTAGGGTGGAATAATACATTATTTCAGGAATAGAAAAAAGAAAACGTGGCCAAAAGAAATCAATGTAGTTCGTAATTAGATAGAGTTTGAGATAATAACAAAACATTTTAATATCATATGCTTTAACTAGCTTATCATCAAAACCTCTATATCCATATTGAAATTGATAATGTTTTAGAAATTAAAATAGCTAGAAAAAATGAAAAAATAAAGTTGAAAAATGTAAAAAAGATAAAAGAAATTAGGTTTTAAAATTTCTCTTCTTTACTAACATCTCTTATAAATTACACTCAGCATCTTCTACCTATTCCATATCCAAATACTTAAAATTGATAACGATTTCTTCTAATCAACCTAACAATCATTAGTTACACATTCTAATCGTATACTAGGAACATGCTCAAGAAACAAAATTCAAGTAAAGAATGGACTTGTAGTTAAATATAAAATGGACCAATTTTTTCAAAGTGTTATGGGAACCATTAGTTCAAGGATGTGAAGAACTACTAACTCATTATGGGTTTTAACTAGTTAGGTAATGGATATGCAATGAAAACCAAGTAAGAGGAGAAGAAGACGATAATGAGAGAAAGAAAAAAGAATAAAAACTATTTTGTTGGTTATGCTGACAAGTCTCAATTTTTCAATTTAAAAGGGAAGCATAAAAAGGAGAAGGTAAGTAAGAACATAGAAAAAAAAGATGATAATAGGAAAGAACAAAAGCTCCTTCTACAAGCTTTGTGCCTAATTATAAGTGATATTACCATATTTTCCTTTGATTATTGGTCTCAAAACAAACCAACTTTTAATTCCGTCTCTGTATAAGATTAATGGTCCTTTCTATGGCTCATAGATCTAGTTTTGAGATTGGAATAATTTGATTATATATGATTTATGATTTTACAAGTCATTAATATAAGTCACACTATACTAGTATCTACAAAAGAGTGTAGTTAGTGATTTGCTTATGCTCATGATTATGGAGACTTGTACATATATTTTTGAAAGTTGAAAGTAATTAATTGATAAACTAAAAATGGGTACATAGAGTAGCCTTTAATTAATTGCAGGAAGTGTTCCTTGTCAATATATGATTTTATTCCCCATACAAATTGTTATCCCAATCCACTTTAGCATTGTTTTTGTTAACATTTTATTCCCTATGCAAATTTTTGTATATTCATTTATGCATATATTTAGTTATTAGATTAGCATAGAATTCTCATGCATATTTGCTCTTACATATTCTTTTTATTCTCATTTTATTTCCCTTAAGAGTGCGGCATTGCTAATGCTAATTGTAGATGCCATTTTGTTTCACTTATATGATATACCTTATTAAGATGTACACAACATATTTTCTTCAAGCTTGTGATTGATCTTGGGGCAAATTATCTAAGTTACTATATACTAAGACTTTTGAAAATATATACTTGTATTTCCAAGTGTCAAAATTGTTATCGACATAACTTAATTATAGTTAATTTTATGTAATACAATATGTTAACAATTATATGTATAATCTTTTCATTCCAAAATAACTCAACACAATTAAGTTTTTCTCTAAGAGATATTTCATCGAACACCTTAACCTTAACCCTAAACCCTAAACAATTCATTAAGCAATACCCTTTAACCCTAAACTTTATCTGAAGAACTAAAATCAAATTTTCAAAGATCAGACATTTCAATACATACTTGTATTTCTAATTGTCAAAATTGTTACTGACATAACTTAATTATAGTTAATTTTATGTAATACAATATGTTAACAATTACATGTATAATCTTTTCGTTCCAAAATAACTTAACACAATTAAGTTTTGTTCTAAGAGACATTTCATCAAACACCTTAACCCTAACCCTAAACCCTAAACATTTCATCAAGCAATACCCTTTAACCCTAACCCTGAACTTTATCTAAAGAACTAAAATCAAATTTTCAAAGAACAAACATTTCATCAAACACCTTATATGCGTCAGAAATTTATCCCAATATCATAACTAAAATAAGGTCTTGTCCCTTCTATCATTAACATTAATACCTTAAATTAGTTTTTCAATCACATAATACTCAAATAAATAAAATGCCCAACTAAACTTTCATCCAATATATTATAAAACCCTTTTATTTTAAAATGGAAAAATACCTCAACCAAAGCAAAGATGACAGTAGCCAGAGACATGACGATGGTAGACGATATACGGAGAGGAGAAAATGGCAGCTGACAATGTGGGAGAGAAGAAAATCGAAGAAGAAGACGTGGGGGGGAGAGGGATAGTGTCAGGTGTGTTAAATGGAAATGAAAACGACGTTGTTTGGAGTTAAACCAAACAACGTCGTTTTCATTTACTTTATAATGCTGAAGGAGAAGCAGACGACGACATATATGTTTTGGGTTTAACCACGAAATTTACTAACGGACAAAATTTCATCGGTAATTTCCCGCTTTGTTTATTGATAAACCAGCCATATTATTGGTAAACTCTGTCGTAAATTTTGTTGGGATGATTTCCTACCGTAATTACCGATAAACTTGACCGACAGACGACTTTTTATCAGTAAACTCAAAATTTTCTGCCTTATTTACTGATGGTAAAATTATACCATCGCTAAAGTCTGTCGCAAATTTTGCCAAGATAATTTCCATCCATATTTACTGACAAACAATACCACCGCCACTAAACAAATATTTTCCCATCAAAATTACCGACAAAAGATTAGTTTCCATCAGTAATTTGAAACGGTATCTATTCCATTGGTAATTTTCTGTCGCTAATTCCTATTTTTCTTGTAGTGCAACATGTTGTTTTTTCCACCAATGCTATGCCAACGGGCTGTTTTTCCCTCCGATGGTGTGCCAAAACATTGTTTTTCCCTCTAAAGGTGTACCAATGAGTTGTTTTCTCACCAAAATTCTGCCAATAGTCTATTTCCAGATATAATGATTGCCAACAGGTCGTATTGCCAATCGAAGGTGTGCCATGAAGTTGTTTTCTCACCGAAGTGGTCTTGTGACCATGACAATCGGTTGCTTTTGTTAACAAAGGCATGCCGGCTATTTTTAATTAGAATGTGTTCCAAAAGCATGTTTTACCCACCAAAGGTATGCTAACAGGCTGTTTTTTGACCAAAGGTGCCAAACGATTGCTTAAACCGTTTGTTTTTCCCATCGAAGAAGTGTCAATGGGTTGTCTTCTCACTGAAGGCACCCAACGATTATGGAAAAGTGTTGTTTTCCCACCAAAGGGGTGCCAATAGGTTGTTTTCCTCACCAAAGGTGTGCCAGAGGGTTATTTTCTAATCGAAGGTTCCCAGCGACTATGCCAATGTGTTGTTTTTCCTAATAAGGGTATGATAATAGGCTATTTTATTACGAAAGGTGCCCAACGACAGTACCAACGGGTTCTTTTTCCCATTAAAGGTGTGCCAACAGGTTGCTTTCTCACCAAAGATGCTTAACAATAATGCCAACATGCTATTTTTTGTGACAAAAGTGCCCAGTGATCATCCCAACGAGCTGTTTCCTACTGAAGATTTCCAGTGAGTGTCGCCAACATGCTATTTTTCTCACCAAAGGTGTGCGAATTAGCTATTTTTCACCCTAATGTGGGCCAATGACTTGTTTTGCCCACTGAAGGTATTCTAACAGGCTACTTTCTCAACAAAGGTGCCAAGGGACTATTTAAATGGCTTGTTTTTCCCACCAAAGAAGTGCCAATGGGTTGTTTTGTCACTGAAGGCACCCAATGACTATGACAAAGTGTTGTTTTCCCACCAAAAGGGTGCCAATGGGCTGTTTTTCTAATCAAAAGTGCCCAGTGAATGTGGCAACGAGCTGTTTTTCCTATTAAAGTTGTCCAAAAATTTTGCCAAAAGATTGTTTTTCCCATGGAAGGTGTGCCAATGGGTTATTTTTTTACGGAAGGTGCTTAGCGACTATGCCAACGGGCTATTTTTCTTACCGATAATGTGCCAACAAGCTGTTTTACACACCAAATGTGTGCAAACAGGTTGTTTTCCCACAAAATATGTGATAACAAGTTGTTTTTCCCATTGAAGGTGCGCCAATGAATTGTTTTCTTACCAAAGTGGCCCAGCGACCATGAAAATGGACTATGTTTGCTAGCAAAGGTGTGCCAACAAGCTGTTTTCTCACCGAAGATGCCCAACGATCATATCAACGGGTTGTTTTTCCCATCAAATATATGTAAACGATCTATTTTATCGTTGAAGGTGCTCAGTAATCATGTCAAGGGACTGTTTTCCCCACCAAATGTGTGCAAACATGTTATGTTACTCATTAAAGGTGCTCAATGACCTTACCAACATATTTTTTTCCCACGAAAGGTGTATCAACGAGTTGTTTTCTCACCTAAGGGGCCTAGCAATAGTACCAATGTGTTGTTTTTTTCCAATCGAAGGTGTGCTAATTGGTTATTTTCTCACTAAAGCTACCCAACAATTGTGCCAACGGGTAGTTTTTCTGACCAAATGTGCCCAACAATCATGCTAACGTGCTGGTTTTTGAGACAAAAGTGCACAACAATTGTGCCAACAGGTTATTTTCTTATCGAAGGTTTCTAGCGCGTGTGCCAATGTACTATTGTTCCCATCGAATGTGTGCCAATATGCTATTTTTCCTACCGAATGTGTGCCAACATACTGTTTTCTCATCGATGGTGCCCAGTTATTGTTCAAACGTGTTGTTTTTCTCACCAAAGTGCCTAGCTACTGTGCCAATGGTTTGTTTTCCTACTAAAAGTGCCTAATGACCATGCCAATAAGTGATTTTTCCCACCGAAGGTATTCCAATGGGTCATTGCCAAAGTGCCCAATGAATGTGCCGACAAGTTGTTTTCTTAATGACCTACCAACGTGTTATTTTCTCACCGACGATTCCCAACGATTGTGCCAACACATTGTTTTTCCCACCAAAGGTGTGCCAATAGGTTGTTCTTTCAATAAAGTTGTTTTCTCATCGAAGATGCCCAGTGATTGTACCAATGTGTTGTTTTTGCTGCCAATTTTTTGCCAACGGGCTATTTTTCACACTAATGGTGTGCCAACGAGTTGTTTTTCCCACCAAAGGTGTACTAACGGGTTATTTTTCTCTCAAAAGATGTGCCAACGGGCTGTTTTTCCCACAGAATGTGTGCTAACAGTCTGTTTTGCCTAATGAAGGTGTGCTAGCTATTTTTCCCCCAGAATGTGTGCCAATGACCTGTTTTGCCCACCGAAGGTATGCTAACGGACTATTTTCTCATTAAAGATGCCCAGTGACTGTCTGAATGAGTTGTTTTTCCTACCGAAGAAGTGTCAATGAGTTGTTTTCTCACCGAAAGCACCTAATGATTGTGGCAAAGTGTTGTTTTCCCATTAAAGGGGTGCCAACGGACTATTTTCCTATTGAAGTTGCCCAACGACTACTCATAGAAGGTGCCTAGCGATTATGCTAACGGGCTATTTTTCTTACCAATAGTATGCCAACGGGCTATTTTCCACACTAAATGTGTAGCAAAAGGTTGTTTTCCCCACCAAATGTGTACGAATGGGCTATTATGCCCACCAAAGATATGCCATCTGGCTGTTTTTCCCATAAAAGGTGCCTAACAATTGTACGAACGAGTTATTTTTCCCACAAAGAAGTGCAAACATGTTTTTCTCACTCAAGTGGCCCAACGATCGTGCCAACGACTGTTTTCTCACTGAAGGTTCTAAGCGACCATGGTAATATGTTGCTTTTCTCACCAAAGGTATGCCAACGAGTTATTTTCTCACCGAAGATGCCCAATGACCATGCCAACTAGTTTTTTTCCCACAGAAGGTATGCCAATGGGCTGTTTTATCATCGAAAGTGTGCAACGATTGTGCCAACAGGTTGTTTTCCCTACCAAATATGTGCAAATGGGTTGTTTTATAACCGAAGGTGCTCAGTGACCATGCTAACAAGCTATTTTTCCTACCGAAGGTGCCCAACAACCGTTTGAACGGGTTGTCTTTCTTATCAAAGAAGTGCCAACGGGTTGTTTTCTCACCGAAGGCACCTAAGGACTATGGCAAAGTGTCATTTTCCCACCAAAGGGGTGTCAATGGGCTGTGTTTCACATCAAATGTGCCCAAAAAATGTACTAACGAGTTATTTTTCCTATTGAAGTTGGCCAACAACTGATAAGTGTGAATTGCAACGTATTTTAGGGCTTAGTTTGATATGTGTTTAGTTATTAATTCAATCATTTAGTATATGCTTAGGCTATAATTACGTTGTTTGTTAATTATTTGTGTTTCAAGTGTTTTATGGGTTAGTACAAGTCTATGAGCTTAATTATTATGTTTTTGAGGTACTTTGAAGTATTTGCTAGTATTTTAGGGTCAACATCGAAGAACAGAGAAGTTTTGGAGACATTTAGGCTGAAATAATGGCCCATGATTATGGCACAACAGACCACGAATGTGACAGAAGCACTAGAGTTTGCCCACGATCATGGCTTGCATGCCATGATTGTGAAAGAAGAGCAAGGAATGGACCACGATCGTGGCCTGCATAAGTTTTGAGTGGTTTTTTTGACTTTTAGGACTCCAGAAAAACCTGGGACTTCTCAGAACATAAAGGATATTTAAAGAAAAAGAAAAAGAGGCAGAAGAGAGCCTTTGTATCAACCTTTTTGAGAAACCGTTAGAGAGAATTCATCAAGAGATTGAGGAAGAGAAGAAGGAAGAGAGAAGAGGGAGAAAAAGCTTACTCGACATACTTCTCGAATCAGGAGGTTTCTCGACGTCACTGCCTCCTGTCCTCCATTGCGATTGTATTTCCTGTTTATTTTCATTTTTATTATTTTATAAAATTAGATTGAATAGTTGATGATTGAATCTTAAATGTCGAGGATGTTCTAAACTCACCTTCGGAGTTTTAATCTTGAATTAATGAAATAATATTGATTATGTGTTTAATGGATTTAATGTGATTTAATTCTACGATTGCATAATTTGATAATAAACTGAGACTATGAATCGAATGCAAAATGATTAAATTAAACTAATGCGAGTTAGGTGACTCGATAGAATTAGAATTAAATCAAATCGATAAATTATATGAAGAGAAATTTTGTATGAGTTTTTGATAATTTCTTGGAGAATTTCATAACTAATTAAGGTTTTGGATAGGCTGTAAATAGAGAGATTGTGACCTCCATAATCTGATTAGGGTTTATGATTTAGGGTTAATGGTTATAACTTGAGA
>JAOQML010004522.1:0-12707 GCA_027568935.1 Erythroxylum urbanii | reverse complement strand
ACAATACCTTGGTATGATGGGCGGTCGGGGTCCGAGGCCCGGCACTGTAGCGATCCGGCCCAAGTCCGGATGCTACAGTTAATGGGTTGTTTTACTAACTGAAGGTACCTAATGACCATGCTAGCTAGATGTTTTGCCAACCAAAGATTTGTCAACAGGTTGTTTTTTTTCCGAAGCTAGTCAATGATCATGCTAACTAGTTGTGTTGCTCACTTAAGGTGCCAAGTGACCATGTCAACAGGTTATTTGCTCACCGATGATGCCTAGCAACTTCTCACAACTGGTTGTTTTCTCACCGAAGCTGCCCAACAATGGTTACAATGGGTTGCTTTGTTATCGAAAGCGTCCAGTGACTATGTCAATGGTTTGTTTTGCTCATTGAAAGTGCCCATAGACCATGCTAACTAGTTGTTTTGCCCTCTAAAGATATGCCTATAGACTATTTCTCACCGAAGTTGCCCGACAAGCATGCCAGCAAGTTGTTTCACCCACCAGCGATGTGCCAATGGGGTTGTTTTCTCACTGAAGGTGCCCAACAACACTGTGAATGTGTGGTTTTGCTCACTGAAGGTGCCCAACGATCTTGTCAATTAGTTGTTTTTCCCATTGAAGGTGCCTAGCGACTGTGCCAGCTAGCTGTTTTGCTAATCGAAGCTATGCTAACAGGCTGTTTTCCCACGATAGGTGCTTAGCAACCATAGCAACAGGCTGTTTTGCCCATCGAAAGTGCCTAGCGACCTTACCAACGGGCTATTTTGCCAACAGAAGCTGTGCCAACAGGCTGTTTTTCCCACTAAAGGTGCCTAGCGATTGTTCCAATGGGTTGTTTTGCCCACCGATGGTGCCTAACGATCTGTTTTTCCCACTGAAGGTGCCTAGCGACTATGTCAACTGGCTATTTTTCCCAACGTAAGTGCTTAGTGATTGTGTCAACGGGCTGTTTTACCCACCGAAGGTGCTCAACGAGTTGTTTTTCCCACCTAAGGTGCCTAGCGATTGTGCCAACATGTTGTTTTACCCACCGAAGCTATGCGAATGGGATATTTTTCCCACCGAAGGTACCTATTGACCCTGCCAATGGGCTGTTTTATCCACCGAAGCTATGCCAATGGGCAATTTTGCCCATTGAAGGTGCCTAGCGACCACGCCAATGGTTTGTTTTACCCACTGTAGGTGATCAACGAGCTATGTTTCCAACCAAAAGTGCCTCACGACCATTACAGCAGGTTGTTTTGCCCACTGAAGTGGCCCAGTGACCATGCCAATGGGATGTTTTACCCGCAGAAGCTGTGCTAACAGACTGTTTTTCCCACCGAAGGTGCCTAGTGACCGTGCCAATGAGCTATTTTGCCCACTGAAGATGCCCAATGAGTTGTTTTTCCCAAAGAAAGTGCCTAGCGACTGTACCAGCGGGTAGTTTTGCTAACCGAAGTTGTTTTCACAACAAAGATGCCTAGCGCTTATGTCAACGGGTTGTTTTGCCCGCCGAAGGTGACCAACGATCTATTTTTCTCGCTGAAGGTACCTAGCGACGGTGACAACGGGCTGTTTTGCCTGTCGAAGGTATGCCAACGGGCTATTTTTCCACATAAGGTGCCCCCGAAGCTATGCCAACGGGTTATTTTTCCCTTCGAAGGTGCCTAACGACCTTGCCAACGGGCCATTTTGCCAGCTGATGGTGCCCACAGAGTTATTTTTCCCAACGAAGGTACCTAGTGTCCAGGCCAAAAGATTGTTCTGCGCATCGAAGGTACCCAACGAGCAATTTTTCCCACCAAAGGTGGCTAGTGACCGCACCACCGGTCTGTTTTTCCCATGAAAGCTGTACCAATTGATTGTTCTTCACAGCTAAGGCGCCTAATGACCGTACCAAAAAGTTCTTTTGCCTACCAAAGGTGCCTAGCCACCGTGCCAACGGGCTGTTTTACCTATAGAAGCTATACCAACGAGCTGTTTTTCCCACCAAAGGTGCCTATTTTGCCATCTGAAGGTTTTCAATGAGCTATTTTCCTCATCGAAGGTGCCTAGTAACTATGTCAACGGGCCGTTTTGCCCACGAAAGCTGTGCCAATAAGCTATTTTTCCCACCAAAGGTGCTTGGCGATCGTACCAACGGGTAGTTTTGTCCACCAAAGCTGTGCCAACTGGTAGGTTTGCCTACCGAAGGTGTCTAGCGACCATGCTAATGGGCTGTTGTGCCCGCTGAAGGTGTCCAACTATCTGTCTTTCCCATCGAAGGTGCTTAGCGACCGTGCCAACGTACTATTTTGCCCATATAAGTTGTGCCAATGAGCTTTTTTTTCTATTGAAGGTGCCTAGCAACCATGTCAATAGGCTATTTTGCCAACTGAAGCTATGCCAACTGGCTGTTTCTCCCATTGAAGGTGCCTGATAACTATGCCAATGAGCTGTTTTCCACACCGAAGGTACCCAACGAGTTTTTTTCCCACCAAAGGTGCCTAACGACCCTGCCATCGAGCTATTTTTCCCACTAAAGGTGTGCAACGGGCTATTTTTCCCACCGAAGATGCCTAACGACCTTGCCAACTGACTATTTTGTCCACTGAAGGTGCCTACCATTTGTGTCAACGAGCTGTTTTCCCACCATAGGTGCCTAACGACCGTACCAACGAGCTGTTTTGCCTATTAAAGGTACCCAGTGATTTGTTTTTCCCATTGAAGGTGCCTAGCGATCGTGTGAAGCAGCTGTTTTGCCAACCGAAGGTGTGCCAACTGGCTATTTTTCCCACTGTAAGTGCTTGGCGACCATGCTAACTAGTTATTTTGCCCACTGAAGGTGCCTAGCGACTGTGCCAATAGGTTGTTTTTCCCACAGAAGTTGTGCCAATAGGCTGTTTTCCCACTGAAGGTGCCTAGCGACTGTGCCAATGGGTTGTTTTGCCCCCCGAAGGTGCCGAACGAGGTTTTTTTCCCACTGAAGGTGCCTAGCGATGATGCCAATGGGCTATTTTACTAACCGAAGCTATGCCAATAGGTTATTTTTCCCACCGAAGGTTCCTAGCGACCGTGTCATTGGTCGATTTTGCACACCAAAGGTGCCCAATAAGCTATTTTTCCTATCGAAGGTGCAGAACGACCATGCCAACGAACTGTTTTTCCCACCAAAGGAGCCCCATGAGCTGTTTTCCCACCGAAGGTGCCTAGCGTCTGTGTTAACCGATTATTTTGCCCACTGTAAGTGCCTAGCGATTGTGCCAACGGGCTATTTTGCCTACAGAAGCTGTGCCAATGGGTTATTTTTCCCAGCAAAGGTGCCTAGCGACTGTGTCAGCGGGCTATTTCGCTAACCGAGGCTATGCCAACAGGCTTTTTTTCCACCTAAGATGCCTCGTGATCTTGCCAATGGATTGTTTTGCCCACTGAAGCTATGCCAATGGGTTGCTTTTCCTACCAAAGACACCTAGCGACCGTGCTAACGGACTATTTTGCGAATGGAAGCTATGCCAGCGGACTGTTTTTAGCGATTGTGCCAACAGGCTGTGCTCCTGTGAAAGGTGACTAGCAACCATGCCATCGGGCTGCTTTGCCCACCTATGGTTCCCAACTTGTCGTTATCCATATCAAAGGTGCCTAACAACTGTGCCAACTTGTTTTACAGATTAAAGCTATGTCAACGTGCTATTTTTCCCATCAAAGGTGCCTAGTGACTGTTCCAATCGGATGTTTTGCCCACAGAAGGTGCCTAGCGACCGTGCAACAGGCTGTTTTGTTTACTGAAGATATGCCGACAGTCAGTTTTACCCAATAAAGGTGCCTAGTGACCATGCCAATGGGCTGTTTTGCCCACTAAAGATGCCCAACTATCTGTGTTTTCAATTGAAGGTGCCTAGTGACCTAACCAATAGGCTGTTTTTCCCATCAAAGGTACCTAGCGACTATGGCAATGAGTTGTTTTGTCGACAAAAGCTGTGCCAACGGGCAATTTTCCTAAGGAAGGTGCCTAGTAACCGTGCCAACGGGCTATTTTGCCAACCGAAGGTGTGCCAAGGGGCTGTTTTTCCCACCGTAGATGCCTAGCGACCATGCCAACAGCTGTTTTGCCCACCAAAGTTCCCAAACGAGCTGTTTTTCTCACTGAAGGTGCCCAGCGATCATGTCAACGGGCTGTTTTGTCTACCGAAAGTACCTAATGACTGTGCCAACAGGTTGTTTTGCCCACCAAAGCTATGCCAACGGGATGTTTTTCCTATCGAAGGTGTCTAGAGACCATGCCAATGGGCTGTTTAGCCCACCAAAGGTGTGCAACGAGCTGTTTTTCCCATCGAAGGTGCCTGGAAATAGTGCCAATGGGTTGATTTGCAACTGAAGCTATGCCAATGGGTTGTTTTCCCACCATTAATGTGCCAATGGGCTACTTTGCCCACCGGAGATACGCCAACGAGCAGTTTTGCCCATTGAAGGTGCCTAGTGACTGTCCCAACGGGCTATTTTTCCCACAGAAGCTGTGCCAATGGGCTGTTTTCCAACCAAAGGCACCTACCAATCATGCCAACGGGCTATTTCGCAAGCTGAAGGTGCCCAATGTGTTGTTTCCCACACCGAAGGTGCCTAGTGACTGTGACTTCAGGCTGTTTTGCCCACCAAAGCTATGCCACTGAAGGTGCTTAATGATCCTGCCAACGGGCTATTTTGCCCACCAAAGTTGCTCAAGGTACTTAGCGACCCTGCCAAGGGGCTGTTTTGCAACTGAAGTTGCTCAAGGTGCGTAGCTGACTATTTTTCCTACCGAAGGTGCTTAGTGACCGTGCCAACGGATTGTTTTGCCTACTGAAGGTGCCCAACGATCTATTTTTCCCACTGAAGGTGCCTAGCGACCATGCCAACGGGCTGTTTTGCTAGTCAAAGGTGTGCCAACGAGCTATTTTTCCCATCGTAGGTGCTTAGCAACCATGTCAACGGGCTGTTTTACCCATCGAAGATGCCTAACGACCATGCCAACGGGCTATTTTTCTCACAGTAGGTGCCTAGCGACCAAACCAACTGGATGTTTTGCCCACCCAAGGTGCCTTGCGACCAAACCAACGGGCTGTTTTGCCCATCGAAGGTCTCCAACGAGCTGCTTTCCCACCGAAGGTGCCCAACGACCATGCCAACGGGCTATTTTTCCCACTAAAGATGCGTAACGACTTTGCCATTGGGCTATTTTGCCCAGCAAAACTATGCCAACAGGCTATTTTTCCCATCGAATGAGCCTAGAGACCATGCCAATGGGCTACTGATGGTACACGACGAGCTGTTTTTCCCATCGAAGGTGGCTCGTGACAGTGCCAGTGGGCTATTTTACAACCAAATCTGTGCCAGCTGGTTGTCTTCCCACCAAAGGTGCATAGCGACCATGCCAACAGGCTGTTTAGCCCACCATAGATGTGCCAACAGGCTGCTTTTCCCACCGAAGGTGCCTAGCAACCATGCCAATGGGGTGTTTTGGCCATAGAAACTGTGCCAACGGGCTATTTTGCTCACATAAGTCATGCCAACGTGTTGTTTTGCATACTGAAGTTATGCCAACGGGTAGTTTTGCCCACAAAAGTTATGCCAAGGGTTGTTTTTCCTATTGAAGGTGCCTAGCAACCATGCCAACAGGCTGTTTTGTCAACCAAAGCTATGCCAACTGGCTGTTATTCCCATTGAAGGTGCCTCGTGACCGTACTAAAGGGCTATTTTTCCCACCGAAGGTGCCAACAAGCTATTTTTCCTATCGAAGATGCCTAACGACCTTGTCAACTGGTTGTTTTGCCCACCGAAGGTGCCTACTGTCCATTCCAACGGGTTGTTTTGCCCATTGAAGTTGTACCAACAGGTTGTTTTCCCACCTAAGGTGCCTAGCAACCGTGCCAATGGGATATTTTTCCAATCTAAGGTGCTAAACGGGCTATTTTTCCCACCAAAGGTGCCTAACGACCCTACCAACGGGTTGTTTTGCCCACTGAAGGTGCCCATCGATCTATTTTTCCCACTGAAGGTGCCTAACGACCATGCCAACGGGCTGCTTTGCCAACTGAAGGTGTGCCGACTGGTTGTTTTCCCACTGTAGGTGCTTGGTGATCATGCTAACGAGTTGTTTTGCCTACCAAAGTTGTCTACTGATCATGTCAACGGGCTGTTTCACCTACAGAAGCTGTGCCAATGAACTGTTTTTTCCACTGAAGGTACCTAGCGACAGTGCCAATGTGTTGTTTTGTCCACCGAAGGTGCCCAACGTGCTTTTTTCCCACCGAAGGTGGCTAGCTACCATGCCAACGAGCTGTTTTACCAACCGAAGCTATGCTAACGGGCTATTTTTCCTACCTAAGGTTCCTAGCGACCGCGCCAACGGTCAGTTTTGGCAACCAAATGTTCCCAATGAGATGTTTCTCCCACAAAAGGTGCAGAGCGACCGTGCCAACTAACTGTTTTGCTCAACGAAGGTGCCCAATGGACTGTTTTCCCACTGAAGGTGCCTAGCGCCTATGCCAACTGACTATTTTCCCACCGAAGGTGTCTAGTGACCATGCCAACGTGCTTTTTACGTACAGAAGCTGTGCCAATGGGTAGTTTTTCCCAGCAAAGGTGCCTAGCAATCGTCCCAATGGGCTATTTTACCAACTGAAGCTGAGCCAAAAGACTATTTTTCCTACCAAAGATGCCCTGCGTCAGTGCCAACAGGCTGTTTTGCCCACAGAAGCTATTCGAATAGGCTATTTTCCCACCAAAGATACCTAGCGACCTTGCCAATGGACTATTTTTCCAACCGAATGTACCCCAACAAGCTATTTTTCCCACCGAAGGTACCTAACGATCGCGACAACGAGCTGGTTTCTAAACCGAAGCCGTGCAAAGAGACATTTTTACCCACTAAAGGTACCTAGCAATCATGCCAACACGCTATTTTGCCTACAGAAACTATTCAAGTAGGTTGTTTTCCCACCAAATGTGCCTATCGACAATGCCAACGAGCTATTTTACAGTTTTTCCAACCAAACGTGCTATTTTTCTAACCAAAGGTGTTGTTTTCCCAATAGGCTATTTTGCCCACCGAAGTTGTGTTAAAGGGCTATTTTTCCCACCAAAGTTGCCTAGTGACCGTGCCAATAGGTTGTTTTGCCTACCAAAGCTAGGCCATCGGGGCCTAACAATTGTGTCAACGGGCTGTTTTGCCTACTGAAGGTGCCCAACGATCTGTTTTTTCGTTGAAATTATCTAGAGACCGTGCCAACGGGTTATTTTGCCCATTGAAGGTGCTCAAGGTGCTATTTTTCCCACCGTAAGTGCCTTGTGACTGTGCCAACAGGCTATTTTTACCACCAAAGATGTGCTAACAGGCTATTTTTCCCACCAAAGTTACCTAGCGACTGTGCCAACGAGCTATTTTACCTATTAAAGGTGCCTAGCGACCGTGCCAACGAGTTGTTTTGCCAACCGAAGCTATTCCATGGGCTTATTTTTCCTACCAAAGGTGCTCAACGTGTTGTTTCTCTAACTGAAGGTGCCTACCAACAATGCCAATGGGTTGTTTTACCCTTCGAAGGTGCCCAACGATTTGTTTTTCCCATTGAAAGTGCCTAACAACTATGCCAACTGACTATTTTACCAATCAAAGTTGGGCCAATGGGCTTTTTCCAACCGTAGGTGCTTAGCAACCGTGCTGACGGCCTGTTTTGCCCCCCAAAGTTGCCTAGCAACCTTGCCAACGGACTATTTTGCCCACAGAAGCTATACCAACTAACTGTTTTTCCCACCGAAGGTGCCTAGCGACCGTGCCAATGGTTTGTCGTGTCAATGGGTTGTTTTGCCCACAGAAGATGCCAAACGATTTGTTTTTCCCATTGAAGGTGCCTAGCGACCGTGTCAACGGGCTGTTTTGCCTACCAAAGGTGTGCTAATGGGCTATTTTTCCTACCATAGGTGCTTAAAGACTGTGTCAATGGGCTGTTTTGCCCATCGCAGGTGCTTTGTGATCGTGCCAATGGGCTGTTCTGTCCACCAAAGGTGCCTAGCGATCGTGTCAATGGGCTATTTTGCCACCAAAGCTCCCCAACGAGCTGTTTTTCTGACCGAAGCTGCCCAGCAACCATGGCAATGGATTGTTTTACCCACCGAAGGTGCCTAACGACTGTGCTAACAGGCTGTTTTGCCCATCAAAGTTGTGCCAACGAGCTTTTTTTGTCACCGAAGATGCGTAGAGACCATGCCAATAGGTTGTTTTACCCACCGAAGGTGCCCAACGATATGTTTTTCCTAACAAAGGTGCCTAACGATAGTGCCAACGTGCTGTTTTGCAACTGAAGCTATGCCAGCGGGTTATTTTCACAACGAAGGTACGTAGCGACCATGCCAACGGGCTATTTAGCCCACCAAAGATGTGCCAACAGGTTGCTTTTCCCACTGAAGGTGCCTAGTGATTGTGTCAACGGGCTGTTTTGCCCATAAAAACTATGCCAACGAGCTGTTTTGTCCACATAAGAAGTGCCAACGTGCTGTTTTGCCCGATGAAGCTACGTCAACGGGCTATTTTTCCCACTAAGGGTATTAGTGACTATGCAAACAGATAGTTTTTCCCATCGAAGTTGTGCCAAGGGTTGTTTTTCACACCAAAAGTGCCTAACAACCATGCCAACGAGTTGTTTTGCCAATCAAAGCTGTGCCAATAGGTTGTTTTTCCCACTGACCATGCCACAAGGTTGTTTTCCCCACCAACGAGCTGTTTCTCCCACCAAAGGAGCCTAACGGCCATGCCAACCGACTCTTTTGCCCATAGAAGCTGTACCAATAGGCTATTTTCCCACCAAAGGTGCCTAGTGAACGTGTCAACGGGGTATTTTGCCCATCAAAGCTATTAAACTGGCTACTTTCCCCTCCGAAGGTGCCTAGCGACCTTGTCAACAGGTTGTTTTGCCCACCAAAGATGCCCAACAATTTGTTTTTCTCGCTAAAGGTGCCTAGCGACTGTGCCAACAGGCTATTTTGCCAATTGAAGGTGTCCAACTAGCTGTTTTTCCCACTGTAGGTGTTGTGCCAATGGGCTGTTTTTCCCACCGAAGTTGCCTAGCTAACGTGCAATAGGCTGTTTTACTAACTGAAGCTATGCCAATAGGCTATTTTTCCTACAGAAGATTCCTAGCTACCGTGCCAACGGTCAGTTTTTCCAATCAAAGGTTCCCAATGAGCTGTTTTTCCCACAGAAGGTGTAGAGCGACCATGCCAATGGACTGTTTTGCTCACTAAAGGTGCCCAATGGGCTGTTTTCCCACTGAAGGTGCTTAGTGCCTATGCCAACTGATTATTTTTCCCATCGAAGGAGCTTAGTGATTCTTTTTGCCCAATGAAGCTGTGCCAATGGGCATTTTTTCCCAGTAAAGGTGTCTAGCGATTGTGCCAGTGGGCTGTTTTGCCAGCTGAAGCTGAGCCAAATGGTTGTTTTTCTTATCGAAGATGCCTGGTGACTGTACAAACGGGCTATTTTACCCACAAAAGATATGTTAACAGGCTGCTTTTCCTACCAAAAATGCCTTACGACCATGCCAATGGGTTGTTTTGCCCACAGAAGCTGTGTGAATAGGTTGTTTTCCTAACAAAGATGCCTAGCGACCTTGCCAATGGGCTATTTTGCCTAACGAAGGTGCCCAAAAAGTTATTTTTTCCATCGAAGGTGCCTAGCGATAGAGCCAATGGGCTAGTTTGCCAATCGAGGCCGTGCAAAGGGACTATTTTACCTCCTAACGGTACCTAGCAATCGTTCCAACAGGCTGTTTTGCCCATAGAAGCTGTTCAAATAGGTTGTTTTCCCACCAAATGACCCTAGCGACAATGTCAACGGGCTGTTTTGCTGTTTTTCCAACCAAAGGTGTTGTTTTCCTAATGGGCTATTTTTCCCACCAAAGTTACCTAGCGACAGTGCCAATAGGTTTTTTTACCTACCGACGCTAGGCCAACGAGGCCTAGCAACCGTGTCAACGGGCTATTTTGCCCACTGAAGGTGCCCAACTATCTGTTTTTCCCATTGAAGTTGCCTAAAGACCATGCCAATGGGCTATTTTTCCCACTAAAGGTGCTGAAGATGCTATTTTTCCCACCGTAGGTGCTTAGCAACTATGCTAATGGGCTATTTTGCCCACCGAAGGTGCCTAGCGACCTTGTCATTGGGCTATCTTACCCACAGAATTTGTGCCAATAGGATGTTTTTTCCTACTGAAGGTGCCTCGCGACCGTGCCACGGGTTGTTTTGCCCACTGAAGGTGCCCAACGATTTGTTTTTCCCACTGAAGGTGTCTCGCGATTGTGTCAGCAGGCTACTTTTCCCACCATAGGTGCTTAGCGACTATGCCAACGAGCTGTTTTGCTCATTGAAGGTATCTAGCGACCATGTCAACGGATTGTTTTGCCCACAGAAGCTATGCCAATTGGTTGTTCTTCCCACCGAAGATGCCTAGCAACCATGCCAATGGGCTGTTTTGCCCACCGAAGTTCCCCAACGAGCTGTTTAGCCCACTAAAGATGTGCCAACAGGATGTTTTCCCCACTAAAGGTGCCTAGAGACCATGCCAATGGGTTGTTTAGCCCACCAAAGGTGCGCAACGAGCTGTTTTTCCCATCGAAGTTGCTTGGTGACAGTGCCAACGGGCTATTTTTGCAACTGAAGCTGTGCCAACGGGTTGGTTTTCCATCGTAGGTTTGTAACGACCTTGCTAATAGGCTATTTAGCCCACCATAGATGTGCCAACGGGCTACTTTTCCTACCGAAGGTGCCTAATGACCGTGCCAACAGGCTGTTTTGCTCACCAATTATATGCCAACGGGTAATTTTATCCACCGAAGGTGCCTAGAGACTTTGCCAACGGGCTTTTTTCCCACCGAAGCTGAGCTAATAGGCTGTTTTTCCAACCAAATGCACCTAGTAACCTTGCCAACGGGTTGCTTTGCCCACTTATGGTATCCAACGTGCTGTTTTCCACACTTAAGATGGCTAGCGACTGTCGCATCGGGCTGTTTTGCCCACTGAGGCTATGCCAACGGGCTCTTTTTCCTACCAAAGGTGCTTAGCGTCCCCACTAATGGGTTGTTTTGCCCATGTAAGGTGCCCAACTATCTATTTTTACCATTGAAGTTGCCTAAAGACCGTGCCAACGGATTGTTTTGCCCACTGAAGGTTCTCAAGTTGCTATTTTTCCCACCGTAAGTGCCTTGCGATTATGCCAATAGGCTATTTTTACCACCAAAGATGTGCTAACGGGCTGTTTTTCCAACCAAAGTTACCTGGCGACCGTGCCAACGAGCTGTTTTATCTACAAAGTGTGCCTAGCGACTGTGCCAACGAGTTGTTTTGCCAACCGAAGCTATTCCATAGGCCTATTTTTCCCACCGAAGGTACTCAACGTGTTGTTTCTCCAACTGAAGGTGCCTACCGACAATGCCGATGGGCTGTTTTGCCCTTCGAAGGTGCCCAACGATTTGTTTTTCCCATTGAAAGTGCCAAACAATCGTGCCAACTGACTGTTTTGCCAATCGAAGCTAGGCCAATGGGCTTTTTCCAACATAAGGTGCTTAGCAACCGTGCCGACGGCCTGTTTTGCCCACCGAAGTTGCCTAACAACCTTGCCAACGGACTATTTTGTCCGCAGAAGCTATACCAACTAACTGTTTTTCCCACCGAAGGTGCCTAGCGACCTTGCCAATGGGTTGTTGTGTCAATGGGTTGTTTTGCCCACCGAAGATGCCGAACGATTTGTTTTTCCCACTGAAGGTGCCTAGCGATCGTGTCAACGGGCAGTTTTGCCAACCAAAGGTGTACTAACGGGCTGTTTTTCCCACCATAGGAGCTTAGACACTGTGTCAACGGGCTGTTTTGCCCACCGTAGGTGCTTTGTGATCGTGCCAACGGGCTGTTCTACCCATCAAAGGTGCCTAGCGATCGTGTCAATGGGCTATTTTGCCACCGAAGCTCCCGAACAAGCTGTTTTTCTGACCAAAGGTTCCCAGCAACCATGTCAATGGATTGTTTTACCCACCGAAGGTGCCTAACAACTATGCTAACAAGTTGTTTTGCCGATCAAAGTTGTGCCAACGAGCTTTTTCTGTCACTGAAGATGCCTAGAGACCATGCCAATAGGTTGTTTTACCATCGAAGGTGCCCAACGTGCTGTTTTGCAACCGAAGATGTGCCAGCGGGTTGTTTTCACAACGAAGGTGCTCAACGTGTTGTTTCTCCAATTGAAGGTGCCTACCGACAATGCCAATGGGCTGTTTTGCCCTTGGAAGGTGCCCAACGATTTGTTTTTTCCATTGAAAGTGCCTAACAACTGTGCCAACTGATTGTTTCGCCAATCGAAGCTTTGCCAATGGACTTTTTCCAATCGTAGGTGCTAGCAACCGTGCCGACGGGCTGTTTTGCCCACCGAAGTTGCCTAGCAACCTTGCCAATGGACTATTTTGACCACAAAAGCTGTACCAACTGACTGTTTTTCCCATAGAAGGTGCCTAGAGACCGTGCCAATGGGTTGTTGTGCCAACGGGTTGTTTGCCTACCGAAGGTGCCGAACGATCTGTTTTTTCCACTGAAGGTGCCTAGCGACTGTGTCAATGGGCTATTTTGCCAACCAAAGGTGTGCCAATGGGCTATTTTTCCCACCGTAGGTGCTTAGAGATTGTGTCAATTGGCTATTTTGCCCATTGTAGGAGCTTAGCGTTCGTGCCAACGGGTTGTTCTGCCT
>JAOQML010004508.1:0-12707 GCA_027568935.1 Erythroxylum urbanii | reverse complement strand
TCACACTTATACCGGGAAAAATGTCATGAATGCATGTACAGTAAATTTTCATGCGCAAAACTCACTATTCACAAATGAATGAGCATGAGATGTGTTGTCCTAATTTTTCTGGTTGGTCTTCTCGTATACCCGTTTCCCTAGTCCGACCCGTTATATGGAAACGGGATGTTACATATATATATACAACATCAAAAACTATAAAAGTCCACTGCTCTTTTACACATTCTACATAAAAAAGGAATTTTACAAAAATTCTATCTACATCCTTCAGTCTTAGTTGACCGACCTTTGAGCCATTTCTTGAGTCCAAAATATAGTACTAGACTTCTTCTAGATTGTCTTAGTAACTAAGTCTCCTCTCTCGTACCTGTAAAGCCACGTTACAGTTTTGATGAGTTTTGCAAACTTAGTGAGCAAGCCATCATTGATGTGCTCACTCATATCACATAACACAACAGTTTATAGACAATTCATATAATCACATAATAAACATCACTTCACTAATCATCTTGTTGAATCAAATACAATTTATATTCACTTAATTCATATTTCACATCAGAATAGTTCAAACAATTCATTTCGATCATTTAAAAACTTCACATCAAATGTATATGCAATGCACATGTGACTCACATTCAATTATTATGTTGTTATATCTAAGTGCCTGTTTTACTGTCCCATATTATTGTGGATACCAGGCTCATTGATAACTATATCGTACCTGTTGGGGATGCCGGGCTCATTTTATGTATTGAGCCTAAAGCCCTTACCACATTTTTGAGCTTTAAGCCCTTTTTCATAGGCGACTCAGGTCACAATAGCCTTTATTTGATAATGCATTCTTGTAATGAAATACATCGAAACTCATATGTTCAATCAGTCACTTTTATTCAATTACATATTTACTTTCACATTTTCATTGGACATAAGTTCGACATTTAACAATTATGTTGAGTACACTTATTTTTGTCATATTCACATACAATGATCACTTCTAATGCAATTCTCATGCATCAAACACCTCAAACTATTAATGTTCGGAATTAACACATTCACATAAATAATAATTCAATAATTGAAATTTAAGAAAAATTTAGACAATCTTAGAGAGAACATCTAGGTTACTCACAGTATGCTCCAGATAGCTATCCCCTCGATGTCCTAACAATGTTTGGATGTTATCGGTCTATTTATGCTTCTATATCATGCAACACATACAAATTTACAAATTACTAATTTGCATAATCATATTAATACTCAATCATAAATGTTTGTATATGTTTTATGTATGATGCATGCTTAATTTGACTATTCCAGGTATATTTCCTTAATTCACATCTCATGATCGTTCATACTTCAAAACTCATATATGTCTAATATGAACTTAGGCTTACACCTCAGTTATACAAGATTATTCTATGTTCAACACTCAATCATTCACTAAGGTTATTCTAGCATTATAAGATCACATAACATCTAATTTCTCATTCATCGTTACTTAATACACATCATTCATCTCCTTTTGATGTCATTAGCATTCATAAGATCACTTTCATTCGCATAACATCTCTAAATTTTAAGCTTAATTCAAGCCTAAATGTAGTACAGGAAAGTACCTAACCATTTGTTGTTTCAAGCATTACCTAAAAAAAAGAATTCACATAAATGGCCCTTCCCACGATTGTGGGTTATGTTAACAGAACATTTCTAGAACTTTCTTGCATTCCCACGATTATGGATGCATTCCCATGATTGTGGGTTATACAAATCCGAAAATCCAAACTATAGTCTTCCATGTTTTCTATTTCTAAGTCCTACAAGTTACATCTAACATATCTAATGCTTAGTTCATCAATTATACATCATTTCCTCTTCATTCTAACCTACATTTCACCTCAAAATCATCTATAAACAATTCATAACCTATGGTTAATCATAAACACAAAAATAGAACATCAATGTATATAAACATTCATCAAATTTCTGCATACATTCAATTTCATTATCACCTTCATTTTATCTCTAAACTATCATCCTAGTTCTTTGCTTTTTCAAGACGCTACACTTGCCTTTTCTTTAACTTCAAACTCGTTCTAATTCATCTCTATAAATAAAATCCACGTTATTATACATTAAAAATAGAACATGAAAATATCATCCCTTTAGAAAATTTTTACACTCTTTCTACACCATTATAATGATCATTGTATCTCTAACTATCATCATAAAAGTTGCTATTCAATAAACTATGAAGAACAATGCTTTACACTTACTTGTTTAACTTCAAGCTCTTCAAATAAACACTTAACCTTAGTTTCCAAACTTTACACGATCATCAATCTTCTAAGTAGAGTAGGCTAGGTTTTTTGTAGCAAGATGAAAAGGACAATATCTTGGAGTAGTAGTGTAAGATTTTGACAAAGATCAACTTGAGAGGGTTGGGTTGAGTTTCATGAGATGAAGAGATGAAAATGAATGAAGAAGATAAGAACAAGTAATAAAAGTAGAAGTGAAAGACAAGGATGATGGTCTTTCAATGAACATTTGTATACGTTTAACAAGCAAGGTTAGAAAGCTTGGTAAGTGTCAAGACAAGTCTCATGATACTTACCTCTTAATTAACAATACTAATATCTTCTAATATTATTCTTCTACCCCCATATCTTTTAATCTGTAGTCCATTTATCTCTAAATTTCAAATCTAATTGTCACCCAATATTCTATGACATTTGTCATCAAATCCTAATATAACATATCAACTATTTCTACTACCATTTAACAATTATTTCTATCACCAATTATCAATTGTCTTACCATTTGGCATCTTTCCTAGTCCAAAAATACTCATAATTTCAGAAATTTTCGAAATGTTCACGAAAATTCTAAATCAATAATTATACTCACCAAATCAATTTTCAAGAAAAAATATTCGCTATTCATATCATAATCATTTATATCCTGGAATATGTCGAATGAGTATATGAATAGTCATTTTAATGTGTACAGAAAAATCTAATTCACATATATGTATGCTCAAATTATGCATGAGCTTAAAAAGCATATCCTAATTTCTCATGACTATTTCTCATTTATAGAAATCTAGGGCTCTAACCTTTAACATGGGAAAATAGGATACTATAATCCCCCCTAAGAAATTTCGTCCTCGAAATTCTTATCAAATTGTTCAAATAGAAAGGAATATTGTTTCCTCATGTGTTCCTCTGTTTCTTATGTAACTTCTTCACTCGAGTGATTCTTCCATAGGACTTTCACTAATGGAATTAATCAGTTTCTTAACTGTTTATTCCAATATTAAACTATCATTATCAGTTCCTCAATATAACTCAGATCACTCGCAACTTCAACCTCATGGGCCAGTAATACATGCATCATATCAGTCCAACATCTTTTGAGCATACTTATATGGAACACATCGTGTATCTGAGACATCTCAACCGGTAAAGATAATTTATGTGCCAATGGTCTAATTCTCTCAATGATCTCATAAGGATCAATATATCTAGGCCTAAGCTTAGCCTTTTTACTGAACCTCAGCACTCCTTGCCGAGACGATACTCTCAAAAACACTTTGTCTCCTATTCAATACTCCACATCCCTCTGATGCTGATACACATAACTCTTTTATCTATCTTGAGCTACTTTAATTCGACTACAAATTAGTTCACTTTATCCACAGTATCTTGTATCAGTTTTGGGCCTTTTATAATCCTTAGAGCCTTTTTATCATAATACAGAGGTGAACGAAATTTTCTACCATATAACACCTCATATGTAACCATTTTGCTAATACGGTGATAATGGTTATTATACGCAAACTCAATCAAAGCTATATACTAATCTCATGCTCCTTGAAACTCCAATACATATGCCCTGAGCATATCCTCAATAATCTTAATTGTCTTTTCACTCTATCTATCTATTTGAGGATGAAATGCAGTACTGAAGTTTAACTTCATACCCATAACTGTTGATAGTTATGTTTTGCATGATGTTTTACGGTGTAATCTGGTAAGTATTTAGCATTAAATTGAGAGTTAATTATTTGTTTATGTGTTAATTATCTTAGTGTGTATATTTATGTGTTTTTTATAGGTTAGTATGAATCTTTGAGCTTAATTACTATATTTTTTGGGGTACCTTGATGTGTGTGTTAGTGTTGTAGGATAAATGGGGAAGAACGATGAAGATTTGAAGAGTTTCGAGCTAAATGACATAGGCCATGATCGTGATAAAGAAGGAAGATCCAAAAGAAGCCAAGCCATGATCCTGCACTTCAGGCCATGATCGTGACAGAAAGGATAAATCACCAGTCAAGATTGTGGCAGGTAGGCCACGATCGTGTCCTACATCGGACTGACACAAAAACACAATTTTTGGGTGACTTTGTAGACCGTTTTGACCTCGAGTTTGAACTAGGGCTACTATAGAATAAATAGAACAATACTTAGTAGCCACCAGTAGACATGAGAGAGACAAGAGAGTTGCACAAAAGAGAGATTCTGTCAAAAATCTAAGAGAGACCTAGATAGAGATCAGGCGATCGAGGAAGGAGATGAAGGAAGAGAGGCATGGATACATGCTTGACATGACGTACTTCCCAGAACAGGTGATTTTCTGCAGTCGCGACCTCCGAGATCCATTCCGACAGTATTTTCAAATTTCTATTTCAATTTCGTTGATGTATGAAATTTGGAGATTGATTAGAAATATTCTTATTGAGTGTTGATTTTTTTTGTCTAAAGTCACCTTCAGGTTTTTGTTCTTGAGATTAATAAAATTGATTTGATTGTGTTTTATTCGATCTAATTGTGATTCAATTTGATTCTTTATAACTTGGCAATGAACTGAGAGGGTGAGTGGTGAAAATCATCGATTTAGTTAACGAGAGTTAGGTAAATTGAGAGGTAGAGAGTTGAATCAAACCAGTAGAGTCGTGTAACAAGAGATCTAGCATAGATTTCTGGTAGGTTAATAGACAACGTTAGAACTAATTTAGGTTTTGGACCAATTGTGGATTGAGAGATCGCAATTTCCATATTTTAAATTAGGGATTATTAATTAAGGTTAAGAATTATAACTCGAGAGAAGGTAATTCACCCTAGGTTTATCTAGGCCCGTTAAGTCGAAAATTTCATAATTGGGTAGATTTTCTTTAATTTCGAATAAATTCCCCCTTTCTCTCAATTAGACACTTATAGGTTGAAATTCAGATTATTTGTATGAGTTGGATTTTTTTCATTCTTTGGTGATTTAATTGCTCATATTTGATTATTGATTAATTTTAATTTCTACAGTAATTGTTTAGTTAAGAATTACGAACTTAGCTGCCGTTAGATTTTAGGACTAGTTCCCTTCCTCATAGGATTGACACCTTAGGTACTACGCAAATGACTCGTGCGCTTGTGAAATTTATCGAGGTTATAAACAATAAAACTTAGCGTATGTATCCTCAAGCGAACAAGTTTTTGACACCATTACCAGGGAAGGCAATTTAGTTCTTTAGTCTAAGGCTTTTCCACTAACTTCTGTTTTTATAAGCAAAAAAAAATTTGGGGCATAAAGTAAAGACATATCGGGACATCTTAGAATAGGATATCTAAAGAGTTGAATGCTGAACAATGATGAAAGATAGATATTATAGGGAGCAAGGAAATTTTGAGAATTACAATGAGTCATAGTATGGTTGGAGAAATAACTACCCTTATTGGACCATGTACACTTTGGGTGGCAGAACCGCCCCGAATTCTATTGGTCCAACAATGTAGGGAATCATTTAGGACATCAAGACCTAGTTGAATTTCAAGATGATGAATCTAGTTCATGGGATTCCAAGCTAGAAAAAATCAAGGATAAGCTCACGGATATGTAAGAGAACCAAAAGAGATTGGAAAAGAAGTTTGAGCAAGTAATAGAAGATCATGCATCTTCTATTCACAATCTAGAGGTTTGAATAGGCTACCTTTCTAGGGAATTTTGTAAGAAAAGTGTGGACAACTGTCTGCGTAGCATGAAAGTAAATGCAATATAGCTATGTTAGGCTATCACACTTAGGAATGGGGTAGAGCTAGAAAAACAAGCAAGAAATCAAGCTAATCCCAACCTTATAAAAGACCAAGAACTCAAGAAAAAGGATGAAGGAAAGGATGAAAACCCCTTATATTATCTGCCAGATCTTAGTACACCACGTTTAAACATCAAAAAATCTAGGATAGATGTCCATACAAAGAACCATACCCTTTGGATTGATGATGATAAAGAGACATTCAACATGACCGATGTATTTAAGAATCCGAAGGTTAGTAGCTCTTTCAGGATAATTCTTATGTTTGAATCTTATGCTGAACAGGAGGACAACGAATAGATGATAGCAGACATCGAGTTTGAAGAAGTGATAAAGGTCTCTATTCATGAAGCGGAAGAAGCAGAGGAAATGAAGGTGATGAAGGATGAAGGAGAGCAATTCACCTTTGTACAGGACAAACTATTAGATTCGACAGAAGATTTAAGGAGTTTCATTATTCCCTATTTTATTAACTGTTTGTTAATGAAAAGGACATTGATGAAATTAATTGGTTTTCTTAACCTTATCAGTATTGTCTTTCTGATCATTTTGCAATTTATAGCTTACTCATAGCTTACAAAACTGATGTTGAGCGAGAAGGTTGGAAGCAAACCGCTCATAATTGATCCTGGTTGAGTTTTCAAGGATGAAGGTCAAGCTAATGATCATAAATTAGCATGTTTAGTAGTTAGATTTAAATTGTTATGTAGTTAGGTTTGTTTTAAATTCTTAAATAAGTTTTAAAAGATTTGGAATGGTTTAGATTGCTAATTCATTTGCTTTCTTGAATCACTTATAAGATAAGGAAACACTCTCGATGTCAAACGCATTTGGTCTCAACATTATCACTATCACCACCTCTATCACCACAAACGATTTCATATTCTAACCTTTTCCTTTTCATTTTTTTAGTATTTTATTCTTATGTTTTTTTGTATATTCTGTTTTATTTCCCTTGGTGTGTTTATGTTTCCGTCACACATTGAGGACAGCGTGTTGTTCACGTGTGGGGATGTAAGGGATTCTGTGTTTTTGCTTTTGAATGTGATTTTGCATATCATATGATATTATTAGGTTGCATTGTGTGAACTGTTTGAATATGTCAATGGCTTAGATAAGTGAAATTTGTTTAATTTTGAACATAGCCTAGTAGGTTGTGAATGATCATTAGCTAGCAAAATTAGTGAATTAGGGTTTTTGGATAAATATGCAACTTAATTAGGACTTAGTGTAAATTTGGCACCCTTTAGGTTGTCACATTCATTTATAATTTGAGGCCCGTCAACTTAAATAGCTTAACTAGTATTTTTCATGAAAAATACTAGTTAAAAACAACAAGGTAGGCAATAAAAAAAAGTGTTTTGTTTATAAGTTACTATTCTATTGACCTTGGGTTATGAATAGAGCTAGTAGCCAGTTGAAAACATAATGTAGCTGGGTAACCTGATCGACACGCATCACAAATGTGTGCTTTCGTGTAAAAAGGATATAATGATGTTTCAACTAAGCTATTTAATAAATGACTTAGTTGAGCATCCGGATCGACATTCATCACAAATGTTTGCCTTCGAGTAAAAGACTAAGTCCCGGTTTAAATAAAAATGAAAAAAAGTGTTTTAAATAAACACCTACCAGAGTTGTAATAAGCTTGAATGTTCATGGAAGTATACTTAGGAACAGTTACAAAGTTCGAGGGACCGAAGATTTATTAATGTGTGTGTATAATTTAAAAGGGTAACTAAGTAACACTTAGGTCTTGATTTAGTTGTATATTTAGTTCAAAGCCCTAGACATATATTTTGTTTGTTAATAATTTGCCATAATTCGAAATGAATGTGTCCAAGATTAAAGTTATTTCATGAGTCAAAGCCATTGTCACATTATTGGATTGAGTGTTATATGTTTTTATGTGGTTTGTTGTTTTCTTTACTTGAGGAGAAGCAAACATTTAAGTGTGGGGATGTTGATAGTTGCATTTTGCATGATGTTTTAGGGTGTAATTAGGTAAGTATTTAGTGTAAATTGAGAGTTAAGTGTGTGTTTATATGTTAATTACCTTAGTTTACAGGTTTATGTGTTTTTTATGGGTTAGTATGAATCTTTGAGCTTAATTATTATATTTTTTGAGGTATCTTGATGTGTGTGTTAGTATTGCAGGGCAAACGGTAAAGAACAATGAATATTTGAAGGGTTTTAGGCAAAAAGACATAAGCCACGATCATGCTCAGTGGCCATAATCGTGACAGAGAAGGAAGAGCCAGAAGTAACCAGGCCACAATTGTGCACTTCAAGCCATGATCGTGCCCTGCGTCGGACTGACACAAAAACTCAATTTTTAAGTGATTTTTTAGACCATTTGGCTGCAACAAAATAAATAGAACAATACCTAGTAGCCACCAACAGACATGAGAGAGTCGAGAGAGCTGCAAAAAAGAGAGATTCTACCGAAAATCCAAGAGAGACCTAGATAGAGATCAAGCGATTAAGGAAGGAGACAAAGGAAGAGAGGCACGGAGACATGCTTGACGCGATGTACTTCCCGGAATAGGTGGTTTCTCATTGTCGCGACCTCTGAGATCCATTCCAACAATATTTTTAATTTTTATTTCAATTTCATTGATGTATGAAATTTGGAGATTGATTAGAAATATTGTTGTTAAGTGTTGATTTTTCTGTCTAAACTCACCTTCAGGTTTTTGTTCTTGATGTTAATAAAATTGATTTGATTATTATTCAATTTGATTCTTCATAACTTGGCAATAAATTGAGAGGTTAAGCCGGTGAAAATAATTGATTTAGGTTAACGAGAGTTAGGTAAATCGATAGGTAGAGAGTTGAATCAAACCGGTAAAGTCGTATAATGAAAAATCGAGCATAGATTCTCGATAGGTTAACAGACAATGTTAGAACTAATTTAAGTTTTAGACCAATTGCGGATTGAGAGATCGCAATTTTCATATTTTGAATTAGGGATTATTAATTAAGGTTAAGAATTATAACTTGAGAGAGTAATTGACCCTAGGTTTGTCTAGGCCCGTTAAAACAAAAATTTCATAATTGGGTAGATTTTTTTAATTTCGAATAAATTCCCCCTTTCTCTCAATTGGTCACTTCTAGATTGAAATTCGGATTATTTGTGTGAGTTGGCATTTTTTCATTCTTTTGGTGCGTTAATTTCTTATATTTGATTATTGATTAATTTTAATTTTTGCAGTATTTTTTAATTAGATATTGCGAACTTAGCTGCCGTTAGATTTTAGGACTAGTTCCTTTCCTCATGGGATCGACACCTTTGGTATTACGCGAATGACTAGTGCATTTACAGAATTTACCAAGGTTATAAATAGTAAATCTTAACACGTGTAACCTCAAGCAAACAGCTGTCTGTAAGCTTTTTTAGAATCTAGAAGTAAATCTGGGATCCTTGTCTGATACAATAGACACCAAAACCTGATATAGCCTAACTACCTCATTCATATATCTCCGAGCCAACTGATCCAGCATGTAGTCTCTCTCACTAGTAAGAAATAGGTTGACTTTGTCAATCAGTCCATCACAACCTATATAGCATCATGTTACCTTGAAGATCTTAGCAATCCCATAATGAAATCTATAGTAATTTGCTCTCATTTCCACTTTGGAATAGATAGTGATTGTAACTTCCTAACTGGGGCCTGATGCTCAGCCTTAATCTGTTGACAAGTTAAACACTTAGCCACATAGTCAGCCACTTGCTTCATCATCCCTGGCTTCCAGAAATGCTATTTCAGTGTATTATACATCTTGATAGTACTAGGTTGCATAGCATAAGCGACTATATGTGCTTCCTCTATAATCTCTTTTCTCAGATCCTTAATATCGACCACACATAACCTCTGCTTCAACCACAATGTCTCCTCTCTCAATTTAAACTAAAAACTCGGATTCATTTTCAACTTCTCAACAGGCTTCACTAATTTGAGATCTTTCCTTCGAACTTTTCTAATTCTATCATATAACATTGGTCTCAGCTTCAATGTAGCTATCAATGCCTCATTTTGCTCTAAATTCAATTCAACATTTAATGCTCTCAATTGAACTAGGCTCGGTAACCTCGATATTTGCACTTGAACTCACTACTATTCGATTTTCTACTCAAAGCATCAGTTACCACATTAGTATTTCTTGGATGATACTCAATTGTGCAGTCATAATCTTTCAACAATTCTATCCATCTCCTCTATCTCATATTCATCTCTTTTTGACTTAACAGATACTTCAAACTCTTATAATCAGTATATATATGGAATGTCTCTCCATACAGATTGTGTCTCCATATCTTTAGAGTAAAAACTACTAGAGCAAGCTCTAAATCATGTACTGGATAATTATTCTCGTGAGACCTTAATTATATCGATGCATATGCTATCACTTTGTTATAACGCATCAGTACATATCCTAATCCTTGATGCAAAGCATCACAATACACCACATAACCTCTAACTTTAGACAAAATAGTCAACACCAGTTGTTGGGCCCGAATTTTATTTATTTAAGCATGATTTGGGTGAATTATGAGGTTTTGATAAATTAAGTTTTTGGAGTTAATTATTATGTTAATGTTAGTAGGATTTTTATTATATGTTTTAGTTGTATTAAAGTAATAAGAAGGATGAAGGGTATTTTGGAAGATCACTTAAGGTTAAAAGAGCATAAGTTTATAAGGAAGGCTAAAATGGACTTTTTGGGCTCATTAAGGGTAAAAAGGGGAAGAAGAATAGTTATCTTGCAATTGAAGACGAAGAAAATGAAAATTGAAGAGAGGAAGAGAGAGTGTCGTGGGAGAAGAAGAAAAGAAGAGAAAGCTAAACTATGTTTCTAATTTTCTTAGTTTTAAAGAGTGATTTTGAAGTTATTCAAGAAGGGAAAAAGAAAGGAAGATTAGAGCTTCCATTTGAGCCAAGAGACTCAATAATAGGTGAAGACTCAAGGTAAGTTTATGTTTAAACTTTTAGATTTTCGGAAGGGTTTTGGTTCATGAAGCTTAAGAAATGCATGGGTTTAAGTATTTTAGGATCAATTTTAGTGTATATATTTCTTTGAATTTTTAATTGGAATTCCTATTAAATTGGGATTTTTTTTTCCAATATTAAAGGAAATCAAGAGGAGAGGCAAGAGGAGCAAGAAGAGAGACATCATTAAGCAACTGTTAAGCAAGGAATTCAAGGTGGGCTACATTTTCATAATTGAATAATAAGCCATTAATGTTTCTTCCAAATCAAGAAAGTAAATGTTTTTCAATTGTATTATGAATGTGCATTTATTGCTCTTTGAATGCTTTGGGAAAGTGCTATGTGTTTGGTATGTGAATATTGTGTGGATGATTTATGAAAAGAATGCGAAAATGAATCTTTTTTTTGAAATAAATATATTACTATGTTTATGAAATCACTTTTCGAAAAAAAGTGTCATTTTGGGCAACAAGTTTACAATTTATGAAATATATGTTATATGGGTTTGGTTTGGTCCATCCTGTATGTCAAGTTCATTTAGACTAAAGACTTCTCCCGCCTACCCGTAAGTGGCATAGAGCTCCTTCAGGGACTCCCTCATGTTTAGGACTACGCAAAAACCACTATGTGGGATTGTGTTAGTTCGTTCTGTTCACGACTACACAGGACCATTTCATGGGAATCTGTTAGCTCATTCTATTTATGGACCTCCTAAACCATTTGATGTGCTTATGTGTTGACAAGTTTATTGAATGCATGATTTGGGTTGCTTATAAAGTGTTTGATAAATTAAGAAATTGGAAGTATGTGTTTCATGATGCATTATGAATTTTACAATGGGTTTCCTTATTACAGGTTATAAAATTATTACCCACGAGCTTTAAGCTCCCCTCTCCCCATTCCGTCCCATCTTCAAGCGATGAGCAGCAGATCGAGTGATTGAGCATAAGGGCATAACTCCGAATTATGTTTATTTTGTATTTTAAGTTAGTTTTTGTAAAACAAGGCTTTAGTTGCATTTTAAGCAATTCTACTTTGTGTAAATTATGAATTTTTGGACTATGATGTATTATGGCTTGAAATGCCCATTAAAGCTTTATAAAACTCTTATCTTTTGATGATAATGAAATATGATTGTGTTTTTGCTCATGACTCTCAAAGTTTGTAGACTGCATTTTCAAGCATTCATAAGGGTAAAATTTGCGGCAAATCTGTATTGATCTAGGCTGAAATAGATAGAGTTGTCTTCTTAGAAGTTGTACATCTTTTTCTTATCTTTCTAGCTATATAAATTTTGTAATTTTTGAACTTCAGACGCAAAAGATATGGCCTTTAGACAAAGCATAGGTACTAGACGAGGCACCAGACAAAGTGCCAGACAAAGCAATGTTGATCCTCAAGATGACAAAAATTTTTCTTCATGGTTTTCATAAAAGTTATTGATCTCAAAGTCTTTAAAAAACTGTCCTAAAACAACCACAATCCGATATCTCTAGTGAAAGTTATGCTAATTGTCCTAAGATAGGTACAATATGATTGAGAACATAATCGTGGTTGACTCTTTTGGCCATAACTTCATCGTCTGACCTCCAAATGAAGTGATTATTGAACCAATAGATTCCTAACCCATTTTT
>JAOQML010004481.1:0-12710 GCA_027568935.1 Erythroxylum urbanii | reverse complement strand
CTCCCTTATCTTAGGATATGTGTCGGAATGACCTACGGGCATCCCGATGCGTACCCTAGGGTAATGGGGTGTTACATATTCAATGCTTATGAATTATCTTCTAGGTCCCAAACTAAAACAAAATTCCATATATTTATGTATGGCTTATAAATTAGACTCCCATTTTACATATTTACATAGCAAGGTTATAAAAATCCATGTGAAACAACTAGTTGTATTATAAGTGTTAATTGTTATTTGGCTAATAAGCTAATGGGTATTAAGGTTCCAATAATTCTATAAACATCTACCAAAGATATGGCAAGTAAGCCATATGTCCAGATCTAATAATATCATGCTATAATTAAAAGGTACATTAACACAAATGACCAAATTAGTGTAAGTATAGCCACTAAAGCCATTCTAAAAGGGGGAAATTTTTTCTTTTATACTTGCTTGTGAACCTTTCTCTCTCTTTCTTTGGTGCACAAAACAACTAACGTTTCTTTTAAAAAGTAGTTATAAGCAAGGAGGGATTTAAACCTCGAACAACCTTATCCATAGCCACAAGCTTTAATCTTTTGAACTACATGCCTCAACCCATCTCCATTAGAAGTTAAAATATGAAGAAATATGTCTAACCATAGTTCATAATTTAAAAATAGGTATAATTTTTATATAAGATCATAATAAAAGAGAATGAAATATTTTCTCATTCATATAGCCCTCTTTATCATCAAAATAATATGAAACAAATTCATTATCAATTTAGGCTTCAACATTTATCAAAAAGAACTACACATGCTCACAATCATCATAGACCACTATACAAGCACTTGGCACATATTCACAATTCTCATAAGCCTCAATATCATAAAAAGAAGATGTCATATATTAATTCATATGACAGGAACTTTCATAATATAATAAAAGCTCTTAATTACTTATTTAAAAGTGAACATTATATCACTAATATCTTCTACAAGGACTAAAAAAAATACATATAAGTCATATTCTTATAAGTTTTCCCATATGGCACTAACATTTTCAACTCTTATTAAGTGAAATGTCATTTTTATAGTAAATATAGGCATATTAATAAATATTACTCTTTAAAACAATACTTGTTAAGTAATCACAAACAAAATGTAAGTTGAAAAGGTTTAAAAACTGACTCAAAATACCTAAATGTAAGGTAAGATAGTTATAAGGGTTTTTCTTTACCTATGAAAAATAAGATGTTATATTAAGAGTTCTTTTTTATCAATTGAAGGAAGATAGTAAATTCCTAAGTGAAGCTTGAGGAATGGATATATGCCAAGGTTGTTAAGATTAACTACTATAACTCAGTTTTGTGTTTCTTTCCCTTACTTTCTTTTATTATTATTGTGATTACTTTATAATTATATGAAATTATTATATAATCGTTTATTAGAATAAATAATTTATTAATTAAAAATTTAAAATAGAAAACTTATATACACATAATCCACCTTTCCCTCTTGTGCATCATTTAATTATGATATAAAAAACATAATTAGAAATTTTGAAAGAATTCTAGACCAAAGTTCAAGAAAGTTAATTTAAATAAATTTTGAGAATCAAAATTTATAACCACATGTTTTAATATATACTTTTTGAAATTAATGGTAAGATTGTGTTTCCATTATTTACATGCACCTTCATTAATTCACGCTTTTAAATTGGTCAAAAGTAGAGTATTCATATAAAATGTAAATAATTATAAATAATATTATTAATTTTTAAAGTTTTCCATAAATATATAAAAGAAACTAATTTATTGGATTTTAAGTCTTATATAGTATATAAAAAAGTTATAAAAGAGTGATTTGTTTTAGGCATAACAAATTCTAAAATTTCAAACTTTTTGAAAAATTTTCAATTCAGTGTCAAAGCTTTTAAAATTTTCAATTTAATTACTAACCATTTATAATTTTAGTTTGTTAGTATTTTACTGATTTGGCTAATGAAACCATTTTTGTCTATAATATTTAAGCTTTCACGTGGAAAAATTAATAACCAACTAAACATTCATATAGACTAATACATCCAACCTGTAACCCACACCCAGCACATATACCCATAGCTCATTACCCATAATTCATAATCTTTGTATGCATAATCCATTTAATTTCAAAATACTTAATTCATCTGCATCACCTCTCTTACTAATTGTGGAGACTCATCAAAATACATTTAGAGAAACCAAAGAACAATCTTATGAAACCTATAGAAAGTGTCTCTTTGAATTGCATGAGTAGGAAAGATACAATGTCTCTTTTGTCTTTATCTTTGTAAATTACGTGTTGGATAATTTTGACATTTCCTATAAAATAAGACAACATTTAATTGCATTTTTTGGGTTTTCAATAACTTATCTGTTAAGTTACGTAATTTGATCTGGATAAAGATAATAAAGTGGCCCAATAAATAATCTAAGTCAATGAGACGAAGTCTAGGAGGAAAATGGTTCCTAATCAGTATGGACCGGACCTATATCGGGCCTGTGATGGGGAAACTCGATATGAATGTTGTATATAAAGGTTAAGGTCTCTTGTCGTTGCTCATATCATTCGTAAGCATAAGAATTCTATGATCCGTTAAGAGGGCTTACATTTTGAGAAAACTGTAGAAATGCTTGATCATGTCCCAGTGAACAGTTCTCGTGAAGACGGTGGTGGATTCACGCTCGTTTCAGCCTTAGAGTGCTTGTTTGAAGTTATAGAACTAACATCAGGTATTTTTCACATTTCTTCATTTATTGCCCTTTCATGTTTGATCTAGAATACGTAACTAAGGTCTTGTTATGTGTTACACGTGGTATCAAAGAAGTTACATGATAAGGTGGTTAAAAATAAAGATATTTTGGTTTTTTTCCATAAGGTTTTCAAAGAATAAAGTTTCATTTTTTGGTTTTTTCTTGCTTATTTTTATATGAAAGTAGTATACATGTGTTAAACATTGAAAAAGAGGTGAAAATGGGCCCAGGAATATGAAGAACGTGCCCTAATCTCGCCAGAAATCACCTTTTTTCAGTTGGGGATGAAGACTGTCGAGCGGTCGTACACCCTCCTGAATGGCAAACAGTATAGCTCAAAAGGCGGTATGTTTGGCACGTGTAGTGACTCGTGTGTGGATAGCGTTGTTCCATGTGTCGATGCGTGCCCACACATGCTAAACGAATGAGCATATGCACCACACGCGTACCCCAACTGTAGAAGCGTAGGGTGCGTGCACCGGACGCTCCTATTGGCACATCTGCAGTAGGAGTGTGTGGGAAACGCGCGCCCCGCGCCCACTTGCACTTGGCGCGATGGCTGACGTCAGTAAGACAAAAAATAAAAATAAAAATAAAAATAAAATTTTAGATATTCTATAAGAGTGCTCCTGAGTGGTTTGAGTCAGTTTTTGGGTTTGGGAAATTTATAAAGTGAGTTTTTCCATTTTTTGGATTTATTACATTAGTAATAAATTAAAGTTTAAATCTAAAAAAGTAATTAAAGCATTCTGAAATTGATTTCGAGTGAATTTTCATACTTTGAACATCATATAAGGGAGATACATGAGGTTCTCAGGTAGTCGGTTAAGTTTCTGGTGACACACGATAGTCGCTCTAATGAGATTTTTTCTCTATGAAAGTCTTAGATGAATTTTTAAGAGAATGTCTTCAGCACTAGTGTGTGACAATGAGACTGTGTATTTGGGTTTTTGCATTTATTGATATTACATTGTCATATACCATATGCCCATAAAGAATGTGAGGATAACATAAAGATATATCCCTTATATTTGTGGACTTTTTGAGTGCGAATAAGAATGTAGTCACCACAGTGGGCTTTTGAGTTAGTATTGTGATATCTAGTTTCCAGAACATGCTTAGGGTTAAAACCCTAAATCATTGTGAATGAATATTAGCATTGTAAGCATTGCATATGCATGCATAACATTAGCATATACACACAAATATTGATAATTTGTACATATTACAAGTTAACATATGAACTCAATTGACATGTCCCGGGGTATGAAAAAGTTAAAATGAATATGATGTGAATTGTGAATTGTTATGTCTTGAATTTTGGTTTGATTAAGTTGCAATGAGTAAATTGGAATTAATTGTTATTAATTGGAAGATCGATTAGTTAATATGTAAATTTGGAATAGGGAAGTGGCTAGATAAATTGATAAATAAAAAATTAGGATGATTAAGCCTATAATTGAGGGACATTTGGCATAGTTAAATGAGTGACAAATAGACCAATTATTGTGTGACATATGGACTAATTATAATTGGGCATATGGAGTGATTAATTGGTTACATATGGCAACTTAATGTGTGGATTAATGGTAGCATATGAAATGGGAAAATGGATTCCATGCCTTAAGACATATGTCTTTGAAAATTAGTGACACCTAACATGTTGTTGAAGAAAATTCCGGCAGTAACGTTTCTATTGTTTCCCTCACCTCTCTCCACCGAAATTGCTTCAAACTTTTCTTTCTATTCTAGTCTTTACCCTAGCTAAATTGTTACACGAAATTCACACCTTAACCTCCTACAAAACAGCCAAGAAACCAGCTATTTGTTGTCTTGTGTTTTTACCGAAACTAGCTCATCTTCACCTTGAGTTTATGATGAATTTTGCTTGCTTGGAGGGCTAGTATAATCTGGAGTTTTGAGCTGAATTGAAAGCCTAATAAGTAAGTCGCAATCTGATCCTTATGGAATGCTTAGTAGTATGTGAATCATGCTTGAATTGGAATGAAATGCATGTAATGTTGGTGATGATACGTGCTGGAAATATGTTGATTGAACTTGGAAGTTATCTATGCTTGCTCTTGGTGTATGAAAATTGTAGGATATAAATTGGTTGATGGATGAATTAGGTCTGGATTTGAAGTATAATGAAGGTGGATTTATGTTAAAGAAAGATGTTAATTAAGTGTTCTTAATTGAGAAATAACTAGGACTATATGCATAATAATGTAAGATAGTTTCTGGTTTATTTTTTATGCATGAAAGACAATGATTTGTAAGCTATCAATTGATTAATTTTGAACTGAAATTGAAGATGTTATTGATAAGGAATTGTAGTATGATTTGGGCTTAGTAAAGGTATAATTGATGGACTATAAAGAAGATGTTTTGAATTTGGTATAAAGATGATAAAATCTGGAAAAAAACTAATGAATGGATACTTTTCTGGTACGTTTTTACATATAAAAAAGGTAGTTTTTTGGACTGTTGTATGAATGATTTAAGTTGGGAATTGAAGTATAATTGATGAGGAATTCATGCTAAAGATAGGTGTTATTAAGGTGTTTTCAAATCTGAAAAATTTGAGCTGTAGGTGTGTTGTAAAAGAATGAATGTTAATGACATAAGTGAGCAAAATTTTGTAAGCCTTAGTGCAACCAATTTGGAAGTTTAATTAACCTGAAATGAAGTAACCTTAAGGAACATGAAATCCAGAAAATTTCAGATGTTAGTGATGTCTTTAAGCTTGTTAAATTCGTGAGGTATTGAAGGTAGAAAAGTTACAAACAATAGTGATGTTGATGACAAATTTTGGAATTTTAATTTAAGCCTTGTGTAGATGTTGAACCAGCTAGCAAATTTCACTCTAAATTGGTATATTTGGACTTGATTACGGTTAGGAACTAGCCTAGATTTTTTTTGATTAATTGGTTAAGATCTTGATAAATTTATGTAGTTAATTAATGTCATAATCTAAAGAATGGACTGTTTTGATGTGTTGAGTTCAAATCTGAAAATTCTGATTTGTTAAAGACATAAATGAGTTCTTTTAAGGCAAACATGATCTTTAGGACATGAATAATGTGTATAAGTTACTGGTGAATGAGTATTGAAGAACATAGGGTATTTATGAATGAGAAGTGGGTGAATATATAAGTATATGTTGTTGGAAAAATTTTGGTGAATGTATAGATTTAGCTTGCTGAAATTTCAGATTTAAAGTACCAATTATGTTTATGTATTATAAGCAGGTTTTGGATTATGGAAATGTTTAAGGATAAGTATACAAAGTATGATGTTGGTTGGTTAAGAAATTTGAATAAGGTTACATACCTGGGAAAGGTTAATTGAGCATACATTGAATATGACACGCACACACACACGCACGCACACACACACACAACACACACACACATATATATATGTGTGTGTGTGTGTGTGCATGACTGAATGAGTATTTGATTGATCGACTTTGTAATGTGAATTATGTGTGAATTGTATGATTTTAGATGCTCAAGTCGAACACCATCATTTAGACATTGTTGGACCATCCAGGCAATAGTGTAAATTGGAGCGTATTGTGAGTAACCTAGATTTCTCACTAGGATTGATTTATTTCTGTTTAACTCCCAATTATTAAACTATTAATGATCTGATTAGGATTGTGATAGATCCAGACATTAATTGTCTGAGGAGATTGATATTTGGGAATGTATTGGAAGTGTTTTATTTACATATGAATTCTGAAAAATATCTTATACTCATCACAAGTTGAATGCTGGACTAAGATCTGATGAACATGAGATTCTGTCTGTGCATTATGATTAAATGATAGAGGCGTTGTGACTGGCGTGACCAACCTGAAAGAGCTTTAAGCTAAGAAATCTGTAATTTGTATGTAGAGCTTGGCTCCGTGATTAATAAGCCCGGTACCCATAATAGGTACGGGACAGTATCTGTATCTAAAAGGTGCTCGGTCACAATAAATAATAACGAACATGGAGTCTCATATGCATCTACATTTGTACATTTATGATTTTGAATTATATGATCATGAATTCACTTCTGAAATTGTGATTATAAAGTGATATCCTATATTTTAGTATTTGTTAATAATGTGATTGATTGGGATATATAAGATCTAAAAGAGTATATGAAATGTGTGACATCCATTATGTCTTATTAAGATTTGAAATGTTGTGAATTTGGTTATATGTGAGCTATTTATGTGTTTGATGTGACTGAGCCCATCTATGATGGTTAGCTCACTGAGTTCACAAAACTCATCAAAATTACAACATGACTTTTCAGTTACGAGAGAGGAGACTTGGTCCATACGTTACTCTAGAAGAGCATTTTGGATTTAAAAATACCTCAAAGGTCTGTCAGCTAACATCAGAGGAGTATTAGATTGTTTTTATATAGTTTTCTTATGTCATGTACATATAGAACTTTCGTATAAAAAGTTGTAAACTCTTAAATGTTTTGGTAATGTAAATATTTGTTTTAATGACTCCAGTGTAAATCATGTTTGCAAATAAACGAGGAATTAAGTTTTTAAGTATTTTGTTATTCTTTATGATGCCATATAAGAGAACATGACTGCTTTAATATGCCATTATCATAGGATGTGTACTTGAATATCCTCAGGATGTTCTGGTATATATTTTATGGTAATGGGGTGTTACAAGTATTTTAAAATGTTCTGCTTGTACGTTGGGGGATGTCTCTGGTCTTATGTTTGGTTATTCTGCCCACATGTGTTGGCCTTACATGAGATTTTGGAATGCGCATAAAGGCATTAGATGGAGGAATATCATTGCTTTAATGATTTATTCACCCACAGGTGGTAGTATCATAAGAGTTAATGGTTTGTACTCTGATCGCTTTTATATGGAGGTCTAGTTGCATATATTATGTATTTAGCTCATAGGTATTTCATAATATGTGTGACAGGATTCTCAGTACAGATACTATTTAATAGATTTGAGTATTGTTGTTGTCCTATATTTGTACCAACCTAAACATTGTCATTTTGCATTTACCTTTTTGGTCAACAATATCAGTGTCACCATTGAAACCCTAACTGGTTTCAACACTAAGAAGTGGACAGAGAATGCATATAATGCTATAGAGATAGCTGAAATTAATATAGCCATACGAACGGATAGGCCATCTCCACCTACATCCATAAGCATGAGAGCTTATAAAGCAGCTTGTGCAGCCTGGGATCGGTCTAACAAATTATATTGCATGATCATTAAAAGGTCAATACCTGACCATCTGCTTAGTGGACTTTCAGGCATAGACATAGTGAAGGAGTTTCTTGGTAATATCTTCCAGAGGTACAAAGTCTCACCTAATGTTGAGATGAGTGTTTTGATGAAAGAATTATTTTCCATGAGGTATACGGGAGAAGGGGGAGTAATGGAGTATGTATCAAGAATGATCTATCTTTACTGTAGAATAAAGATGTTAAACATTCCTCTTCTTGATATCTTTATAGTTCACTAGACTTTGGATACACTCCCTCTAGACTTTATTAATCTGGTGATGACATATTATTCACTGGATAAGGAATCAGAGTTTAATGCTTTGATTTTCCATTGCGTTGTTGAGGAGGAGAAACTCAAGCTTGCTACAAAGTAACTAAAGGGAAGGCAAAGATGAAGCCCACTAAGTTCAAAGGTAGAAAGAATAAATCTTCTCTACATGCTGATGCTAGTTAATCTAGTGCTGGTAAAGGTCCTACAAATATAAAGAAGCCAATAGTATAAAGCCTAGAAAGAAAGATTGAGACCATTAGACTCCTTGGCTTATCAATTTATGAATTTAGTTTTGCGATAGTCACATTAAGTTCTTGGTGACTAGATAGTGGAGCATCTTTTCAAGGTACTTCCACAATGCAGAGGTCCATATCCAAGATAGGGCCAAATAAAGGGAGGGAGAAACTGATGGTTGATAGTAATGAAGAAGCAGATGTAATATCTATAAGGGTTGTATGTACTGAACCTTGCTGCAAGGTCCGTTTTGATTTTACACGATATATTTTATATTTGATCTTTGTATCAAGTTTGGACAAAGAAGGTTCACATTTTGTATTTAATACTTCTATTTTATTGTTGTTGTTTAATGCAAAACATAATGGTATAACTTTCTTGTGATATGGTTTGTATAGAATGTGTCTTAGCCCGAATTAGATATGTGCTTCTTTGTATCGTGCCAAACAAAGATAACCTTGATGAATGATAAGTCATTCATGATGTGGTATAAAAGTTTGAGCCTCATTTTCAGAGCTAGGGTTGAGATATTGATTAAGGATATCATTCTTTCAATTCCAGATTGTGAAGATTTGGAAACGTGTATTGATTGTTGCAAGGGCAAGTTGACTGAAATAAATGAAAAGAGGTTAACTCGTGTTTTTGACTTATTGAGTCTAATGCATAAGGATATCAAAAGACTTTATACAATTGCATTGTGCAATTCTGGATGTATTCTGACATTTGTTGATGATTATTCCCATTACAATAATGTGTTCTTGCTTAAAGATTAAAGGTTAAGAACTAATTGGGAAAATTCATCAAGAAAGTTAGGTCTAATTACGGACGAGAATATTATGGCAAACATAGTGTTTCAGGACTTGAAAAGGTTAATTTTGCCGGATATATGAAATCAGTTAGAATAGTGACTTAATTTACTATGCCGGGCAATCCTAAGCAAAACGGTGTGTTGCTGAAAGGCATAACCGCACCCTAAAGGACATGAAGAAGTTAATGCAGAACAGGACTAATCTACCTGATTATCTAGAAGTGTGGAAATCCAGCCTTACACACATTTGCGTATGGGGATGCCTTACTAAGGTAATATATTCCTTATAAAGACAAATTGCATGCTTTTTCTGCTCATCGCTATTTACTCGGATATCTTGATCACTCTAAAGGCTACAAATTTTACTGTAGAGAAAGGAAAGAATAGAATAATGGAATCACAAATAGTCAAGTTTCTAGACTGCAATATCGATGATGATGATGGGCCTTTTGACCCTTCAGATGATAGCAGAAAGGATATTACAGTTATTATTTACCCAAAGGATACTACAGTTATTATTTACCCACTATTCATATAGTTAGATATGATGGATCTAGGTCTTAGTACCATGCCTATACAGGAACAGGAACCCATACCTGTACACACAGAGGTTCGTGGGGTACAAAGTCTAATACAGTTGCATAGATCCACTAGAGTGAGACAATATGCTATCCCATCAGATTACATAGTCTATTTGGTAAACAAGACTATGATGTTAGACATGTTGCGAATCCAGTATCTTATACATAAGTTGTTTCTAGAGCCAATGTAGATTGGTGGTGGGATGCAATGAATAATAAGATGCAATCCATAACGCATAGTAAGGTTAGGGAGCTAATTGACTTGCGGAAGAACTACAAACCTATAAGTTGTAAATGGATTTAAAAGACCTAAAAGATTTCGGGATAAAGTTTAGCGATGGGCTCACTCAGTGGCTTAATGGTTCACTCAGGGAGAAAGATAGGCTTTGATGTTACCTTTCCTCCCTCGTAGGACACATTTTGAGTGATTATGGCAATTGTAGCTTATGATGATATAGAATTATCTCAAATGGTTGTCAAAACCGCTCTCCTGAATAAAGACCTTTATGAAGAGGTCTACATGGTATAAACTGAAAGATTTTAGGATCTAGATGGAACTGACATGGTTTGCACATTAAGCAGATCAATATATGATTTACATTACGATGATTAAAGAAGGAGAGATATAATCAATTCTTATTCCAAGAGTCTAGTTCTTCCAACAAGAGAAGATTTTGATATACATTTAATTAAATTGGTTACAAGTATATGGGTTACGAGTTATGAGTTATGGGTTATGAGTTGAGTGTTTTAGTCCATGTCATTACTTAGTTCACCATTAATTTTTTACGTGGAAGCCTACATGTCATGGATGAAAATGATTATATTAGCCAAATCAATAAAACACTAACAAAACTAACGTTTTTAACTAAGTTATTTAGGTTAGAAAAGGTTATTCACTTAATTGAAATTTAAAAGTTTGGATACTAAATTAAAAAAATGTCAAAGGTTTGACACTTTGAAATCTGTTATCACTTTACTTTAATATATATTAAAAATTGATACATTTTTAACAAAAAGTTATCTTTTGGCCTTTTAAGATGCTGAATTTTTAACTTTTAAAATTAAACCCAACCATTAATCCAAAACTTATAAAGTTTGATATATAAAATAATTAAGAGTTGAATTTAAGGAAAAATTACTTGATGGTGAATATGTGGATTTGTTTACGTAGGAAAAAATACAATAAAGTTCTTTTTAGTGAGGGCCAAAGTGTATTTTCATATATTATCTTAATATAAAATATAAGATAATTAATATAATCTAAAGGTGAGTGGAGATATTGGCAATAATTTTTCTTGAAGTGTAAAAGCCAAAACTAATAATGATATTTATCATAATATAAATGAAATAACAAAACAAATGGTAATTATTTTGTTGTATTTAAATAAAATTAAAAAGTCAAAAGAAATGGAATAATTTTAAAGATCAAAATACTAATTGTGAAGATCAATTTCTAATTAAGAAACCACAAATGTATGTAGAATCAACCAAAATTTTACCACATTACATTTGATATAAGAGAATGAATAAATTTAAAGATAAAAATGAAATTAATAGGAAATCCAAGCTATAAAGAAAAATTTTTGAAATGTTAAAACATCTTTTAAATTAGAAGTTATAAATTAAAAAAAATGAATCAAATTAAATTTATGATATCAAATATTATTATAAATCTATGTTCCAATTCAAGATGTGAATATACACAGTCTTAATATATTAGGAAACTAAATCTAACAATGATGTAAAAATCAGATCAGATCGGTTGGTTCGATTGAGTTAAGCACTAACCGGACTAGTTTCTAGTTCATTTCTACTTTTAACAGTTGGAAATTAAAATCGGCTGGTTAAACAATAAACCGACTGGTTTCCTCCGAACTGTTCACCGGATACATCTTCGTCTTCTCCAACGCCCAAACATATATCAATATAGTAAGATGCGAACTTTGTGTGATTAACACTTGAGAAATCAACAGATTGTAGTGAAAACCAATTTAGAACCAAGATTGAGCAAATGGGTAGCTGAGTTTGGCACCAAAAACAAAAACAAAAACTCGAAACTGGCAGAGAAATTTCTTGGAGCACCAAATGTAATCTTCACTCTAATAGACCATGGAATAGGGAGAATTGAGTAAGAACAACAAACCAAAACAACTCAGCTTTCACCACTATCTTTAACAACACTCCATCTCTAAAAAAATGATGATTGATGTTAACTAAATCTCATAATAAAAAGAAAAAACTCAGAATCCAAGTATAGTTGACAAAAGCAGAGGGATTTCTTAGCTGGTTAATCAGTTTAAGATTAAAGTGGAGGCTAGGGCTTGGCTACGGGAGAGGAAAGATAAAAGAAGTTCAGATATGTTTGCAAATGTTTTTGATAAAAGAGTTAAAATGGAGGTTGATGCTTGGTTACGTTAAGGAAAAAGAAAGGAGGTCAGAGATGTTTGCAAATGCTCTTGATATAAATTGAGACGTTGAATTTTAGGAGAAGAAAATGTTAGATGGGACATGGGAGGAAGAAAATAAAGAGAATGTAGCTTCACGATTACATCCATAAGCAATAGTTAGTTTCTTATTTTTATACCTTTCTTATGTTTTTTTTCTTTTCCTTTTACATTTATTCATGATCGGTTAGGTAAATTTTTTATTTTTAATTAAAAGTTATTTTCTCTTTAATATTAACTACAAAATATTGAAAAAATTTATTACATACCATATAAACATTAATAGATTAATAAAATATAATTTAAATGATAATTTAATTTAATTCCTAGATTTGA
>JAOQML010004465.1:0-12710 GCA_027568935.1 Erythroxylum urbanii | reverse complement strand
GTAGCCCACGGTTTGGGGTGAACCAGTATAAAAATCGCATCGTCTATTCTCTACTCTTTAACTTTAGTTTACTTTTTGTTAAAACTCTTAGAGAAATAATTTATGATTTATCTACGAAATAAGTTGTGATATTCTTCTAATAGGAAAGATAAGTTTTCTTTTCAAGACTTTATAGTAAAAAGGAGGATACACCATTAAACCCCCCCTTCCTTGTGTATCTAGTTTCTTGAACTTAAAGTCTTTACTAACGTATGATTTACTTCACAAATATTTAAGACTCTTGTGGTCTGTAAATACCTTAGTGTTGACTCCATATAAGTAATGTCTCCATATTTTCACTGCAAAAATTATGGTAACCAACTCCAAGTCATATGTGGGATAATTCATCTCATAGGGTTTTAATTACCTTGAAGCATAGGCAATCACTGTACCTCCTTGCATCAACACACACCCCAATCCCTTCCTTGAGGCATCATTATATACTATATATCCATTACTACCAGAACGCAAAGTCAGAATTGGTGCAGTTGTGAGCCTATTCTTCAATTCCTCAAAGCTCTTCTAACATTCTTCTGTCCACACAAACTTTTGACTCTTCCTTATCAATTTGGTGAGTGGGGCTGCTATCATGGAAAAGCCTTCTACAAATCTTTTGTAATAACCAGTTAAACCCAAGAAACTCCTCACTTTTACTACATTTTTGGGTGCTTCCCATGTAACTACAACTTATATTTTCCTTGGATCCACTTGTACTCCTTTTTATGAAATTACATGTCCAAAAAATACCATTTTCCTTAGCCAAAATTCACATTTATTGAATTTGGCACATAGCTCTTTCTTCCTTAATGTCTCTAAGGCAATCCTTAAGTGCTCTTCATGCTCCTTATCAATCTTGGAATAAATGAATATATCATTAATAAAGACTATGATAAATTAGTCTAAGAAAGGCTTGAAGACTCTATTCATTAAATATATGAAGGCTGTAGGGGCATTAATTAAGCCAAAGTGCATAACTAAGAACTCAAAATGCCCATATCGTGTTCTAAAGGCAGTCTTTGACACATCAGACTCCTTTATTCTCAATTGGTGGTAACTAGATCTCAAGTCTATCTTAGAGAAGACTTTTGCCCTTTACAATTGTTCAAACAAATAATCTATGCATGGGATGGGTTATCTATTCTTGATAGTGACGTGATTGAGCTTCCTATAGTCACACACATCCTCAAGGATCCATCTTTCTTCTTCACAAAAAGAACTGGAGCTCCCTAAGGTAAAGAGCTAGGCCTAACATAACATTTCTCCAACAGCTCTTCTAACTACTCTTTAAGCTCCTTCAATTCTATCAGAGCCATTTTATAAGGTGGAATTGATATTGGTCCAGTGCCTGGAAGAAGCTTTATGGTAAACTCAATCTCTCTAGGTGGTATTAGTCCTGGTAATTCTTCTAGAAAGACATCTGAAAATTCTATGACCACAAGAATATCTTCTAGTTCTCCTCTATCTACCTTTGTGTCTACCACATATGCTAAAAATGGTTCACATCATTTCTTCATCATTTTCTCTACTGTTAGGGCCGAAATAATTTTAGATGGGCTTGTTTTCTTGTCTCCCACAAACACCACCTTTTCACTTTTGTCTAGCCCAAACTCTACTGTCTTCTGTTTGCAATTCAAATTGGCATTATATTTTTCTAAATTATTCATGCCCAAAATCATATCTAATCCCTCCATCTTCAATGGCATTAAATCCACCATAATTTTTACTTCACCAATGTATATTTCACAGTCTATATAAACTTGACTAATAATGACATACTGGCCAATTAGGGTACTAACCATCAAAGGACTATTTAATGGACTCAAACTTCTACCATGTATAATCCTACTTGACAAAATAAATGAGTAGATAGACCCTGGATCAATTAAAACAATAATATCATCATTAAACAATTTAACCATACCAGTCACAACCTCTGGAGCTACTTCTATGTCCTTCCTCATCATTACAAACACCCTAGCCGGTGTTTATCCCCTCGGTCTTCCTGGAGGATTCACTTTATTGGCTACATTAGAACTACCCACTTCAGTTGCAGTCTTAATTCCCACAGTCTCAACCCTTTTTGGAGCTTACGTCTGAGTTCCCTCCTATATTGCATACTGTGGGCACTCTCTAGCAATGTGCCCTTTTTCTCTATAGTTAAAACAAGCTCCACTCAGCCTATAGCACTCCCTATTATGGAATTTACCACAATGGTCGCATTTCCCTTTCTCCCTTATACTACCTCCAATCGTTGAGGCTTGATGAGAGATAGTTCTCATCTGTTCAGGCCTACTTGCACCACCGCTTCTAACCTCAGACTATGAGGGGAAAGTCCTGGCACTCCTCTCTGGCATAGGAGCACTACCTCTGTAGCACCCCGTTACCATGGGGTACATACCGAAACACCCTGAGGACATTCCAGTACATAACCTATGATAATGGTCCACTACGTCCAATCACAACATTCACTTAACATGGCATCATCATTTTTTCTTTATAAGGCATCATCAAGAAAGTCACAATATTTAAAACCAAAAATTTCCCCTTTTTATTTCATAAATTTAATTGTAATACATTGTAGCTTTCGAATAATCGTACATGTACATCATCATAACCTATTACAAAATAAGCTACATGAAAGAGGAAATACAAAAAAAAAATCTATCTAATCTTCCAATCTCAACTGACCAACCTGTGAACCATTTTCTTCATAAAAGTACAAGAAATACAGTTCTTGTATGGTCTCTCAATAACAAAAGTCCTCCCTTGGTCCTGAAATGTCAATATGCAATTTTGGGTGAGTTTTGCGAACTCAAATGAGGTAACCATCATCGATGGTTCACTCAATTCATGCAAAAAATCAAACATGTAGACATATATTTCACATCTTTGCATTTTTGCATAAAGCGTCACATATCACTTTCAGGACAATTATATCAAACATTTCATTTATACAAAAGCACACATATCAAATGTAAATACAATGCACATGATTCAATTTCATTTGTTACTTTGTTATGACCAAGTGTCTTTTTACTAGCTGATCTGTATCAATTAATGTCCCATATCCCTTAGTCGATATCGGGTATATGTACAACTGAGCCAAAGGTTCTTATCATGTTATAATCTTTAAGCTCATTTACTGTCGACTCCGATCACAATTGCCGTTATCTTTCATGCATTGATGTAATGAAATGCATCATACATATTCAATGATTACACTCATTCAGTCACATTCACACTCTTTCTTATTCATATTTGTCATCAGACTTTTAGTCCGAAATTTAACATTAAAGTTGAGAAAAAATAGTCAATCATATTCACATTTAAGTAGTACTTCCAATACAGTCCCGAATATAGAACTCTTCGGACAATCAATTGTCTGGAATCAACACAATCAATTTCACATTCATAAGATAATTCAAACATAATCTAACACAAACAATTAATTGTGAGACCGTCTAGGTTACTCACAGGTCATTCCCGAAGCTAATGCCTAGAAGTTCCAGCAACATCTGGATGTTGACGTTCCAGTTGCTCCTCTATATCACACAATGTACACATATCATAATTTGGCACAATTATAAGTGTTTATTAATGCACATGTATGTATATGAAGTATGCACATTGCATGTTCATGATAATCCTAGGTATCGCTCTATTATTCTTGTCATGTAAACATTCATATATCCAAACTCACATAAGTATCATTTATGCTTATGGTTTATACCTCTATAAAACCATAAAAATCGAAATTCATAATTCCTTGGTCAATTCAGATTTTTCCTATAACAACTTTCGGGTCAACATTTCATGTTCTTTTTAACCAAGAAAATGAAGTAATTTGAGGATACTTTCTCTTAAAAAATTGTTCTCCTATCTCTTAAGTTTCTAATGACACAAAGATCAATCAATTTGGTTTAGTATTCTATGAGTTATACTCAAAATACTATAGACTAAGCACATTTGAAACTTTGGCTTGTACATGATCATGCTGTCAAATTGTACAACTCATATCTCTCAATTCCCACATTAAAAAATTATCAACTTTATATCATTTGAAATATAAGAGAATAAAATACAACTTTTATAAAGAAAGCTTTATCTAATTGGGCATCTATCAATATAGTTTATTCAATATCAACAAGACATGATTTCTATATCGGGTAATACTACAACCTCAGTCAAAACTCAATTTCAATTCTGATTTTGAAATTTTTAGAGACAGTATGTCTCTACTTTACTCCAAATCAAAAATAATCCCATTCGGATAACTACATAAAAAGTTGTGGCTAAAACACATCAGCATAATCAGTGGACATGTTACAGCTACATTTTTCAATATTCATCTTCCAATTTACTGCACCCAGTTCTCGACTTCATGTCAATTTTTGAGACTCTTAACGACAGAATTCAAATTTGGTGTCTTCATGAAAAAATATAGCCATATGTCTCTAGTTTAATCTAGATTAAGAATCGTCTCATTTGGATAACTACATAACAAGTTGTGGCTAAAAGACAGAAGCTTAATCAGTGGAAATGTTATAACTACCATTTTCCAGCACCCTCTTTATCACCATTTAGTCTCTCAATCCTTCCTTAAAATGACTCATAAATACCATTAATACATTAAAACAGAACATACATATATTTATTGCAACATCAACGTTACACATATCTCAACTCCTCTATCATGATCATTAAACACTAAACTATCATCGTAAATGCTTCATTTAGCAAAACCATGAAGATTAACAAGCTACTTCTTGATTTATCTTCAAATCCTTCAAAAACACACCAACCCTAGCTTTCCTATGTCTCTCACGATTATCATCATTCTAAAGTGGATTTGGTTGGGTTTTTTATGAGAAATGAAGAAGAGAGCAAGTTAAGTAGTAAGTGAAAGATTAAAGGGTTAGGTTTAACATGTACGAAAATTAGAGAAGTAAACCGTGAAGAAGAAAAAGAGAAGAAGAAGGTGATGAAGTTTACGAAGAGAGGGAGAGAAAAGGAAAATGAAAGACACTTAATTTGGTCTTTCAAATAAAAGGGTGTATAATTCGTGAGTGAGGGAGTGGTGGCAAGTGGTGGTGACACTTATCACTTTCCTATGGTCCCATTTGGACCCCTTTTAAAACTAGTCCATTTATCCCCAATTTCTAATCCAATTGTTTCCAAATTTCAATGACATATGTCATTAAATCCCAAAGCCATTTATAAAAATTTCCACTATCATTAGACTTTAAATTCTACTTCCATTTATCGATTGTCTTGTCAGTTGGCATTTTTCCTAGTCCAAAAATTTTCCAAATTTTCATAAATTTTCCTAAAATTCACCAAAAAATCTAAATCACTAAATACACTCTCCAAATAATTTTTCAACATATAAAAATCACAATTCTCAATAAAAATCACCTTTCACATATATAAATCAATTATACCCAGAAATTGTCAATGAATGCATGTATAATTATTTTCATGTGCAAAAAAAATTCAATATTCACGTACAGGTGCATATCATAAAATGCAAGAGCATGAAATGCATTTTCTTAATAATCTCTCATATTTACTATTTTAGCCTTAACATGGGTAACAGGATGTTACATTTAGAAAGCTTTAATGGGCATTTGTTGACACAAATGCATCATTGGACTCATAATACAAAATACAAAATATATATGAAAGAGTAATACTTGAAATGCTGGTAAAGTCTTGAGTTTTCATATACTAACTTAAATACAAAAATATGTAGACTTAGAGTGGTTCTTTGACTCTTGATCACTCGATCTCTTGCTCATCACCTAAAGATGGGGAGGAAGGGAGTGAGCTAAAAGCTCGTAGGAAACAAGTTTATAGCAGAGAAACAAGCAAAACCATTGAAAATATTCATGTCGTTGTAAAATACATTGAAACCATAAAACATGTATTTCTCAAACTTGTCAAGCAAATTATAAACAACATAAGACATGTATTTCTCAAACTTGTCAAACAAATCATAAGCAACATAAGCAAGCATAATGGTTTGGGTATTCGATATAAATATGATGGAGAAGCCTTACAACTGAACCATATATATGAGGGAGTTCTTGTGAAGCTCTAGTAAACATGAGGGAATCCGTAATGGAGCTTCATTTTACTAGTAGGTAGGCAGGAGAAGCCTTTAATATGGTCAATATGCAAGTGATATAACATGATGGACACCACAAACCCAAACACAAACATGAATGTCATACCTTGTAAACATATTAACAAAAGGCACATTTTGGAAATATGATTTCCATAAGCATGATATATTTCAAATACAATTTCCATCATCATTTCATAACCCAAACACAAACGTGAATTTCATGACTTATAAACATATTACACAAAAGGCACATTTCATAAACATGATTTCGATAAGCATGATATATTTCAAATACAATTTCCATCATCATTTCATGAATCATCATCAAGATTCATGTACCAAACATGTATCAAATACTTAAATCATTTAAGAAGCAATAAATGTAACATTTATAAATCAATTGAAATCATTTAATTCTATTGATTAGGAAAAATACTCATGGCTCATTAACTCAAACTATAAACATGTAACCCCCTAGATTCCTTGCTTAAATATGCCCCTCCTCTGGCTCCTCTTTCCTCTCTTGATCTCCTTTAACATTGGCATAAAAATCTGATTCAATGGGAATACAAATTGGGAATCCAAATATCATATTTACTAAAAATTGATTCTAGAATACTTAAACCCATGTATTTCCTAAGCTTTATGAATCAAAATTCCTTCCAAATTCGAAAGGATTAAAAATGGGTTTACCTTGAATCTTCACCAAACAAAGAGATTTTTGGCTCAAATGGAAGATCTTCTCTTCCTCTTTCTTTTTCTCTTCTTGAATAATTCAAAATCACTCTTGAAAATTAGGAAAAGATGAAACCTAAGCTTGTCTTTTTCCTTTTCTCTTTAATGGCCAAAACCCTCTTCCCTTTTCTCTCCCTTTTTTGTTTTTCACTTATTCTCTCCTTTTAATTCATGTTTTTTTTCATTTAATAAAGAAGACAATATTTTCCTCTTCCAATTCTACCCTTAATGAGTGTGAAATGTCAACCTTGCCCTTCATTTAATGCGTCATGGTTTTTAAACTTAAGTGACACAATTGCCCTCAATACAATCTTACTGCTTTAATTGAACTAACCAATGTAATAAAATCCTACTAACACTAAAATAAATAATTAAACTCTAATAATTATTCTATCATGACCTCATAATTTATGTAAATCATACTTAACTAAATGAAAAATTTCAGAGGCCAACATAGGTCTTAAAACACAACAACAATAACCTACTATGTAAGAAACACATGCCAAATACTTAGAAAAACAAACACTAATGCACAACTATCAACTTCCCCACACTTAAATCTTTGCTCGTCCTTAAGCAAAATCAAACACAACCAATCAATCCATCACTTCATTCTCGCAAAGATCAAAGCATGCAATCCCTCAAAGTTTGGCCAACTCAAATGTCAAGTTACTGCACATATCATGACTACTTTTCATCAGTGTTCATAAGTAAACTCAACTTATGGCACAGTCACTCAAACATAAGGATAAACATAAAATGAATCTTCCTCATGGTTTCACTCATTTCTCTTAAGTGTTTGATGGTTAGTGTTTCGCTTAAGCTCCCTATAGGAAACTACACTACTATAATCTTACTAATACAGCAATTCTCCTCTACAATGGTTACATACATAAACAAATCAAATAGACTTGCTTCGAGTTGTAATGTGATAAGGGTTAAGGTGGGTCAAACTAGGTAAAGGGTTTAACATAAGCATTCATAAAGTAATCAGTGAACAAAGGGATAACAAAACATATTTTTGAGATACATAAATGTAAATATACTACAAACCTGCACTTATTGATGCTACTAAAATGTTCTTTCTTTTTTTTAATAATTGAAGAAACAATGAACAAAATAGTAACAAAATGCAATGTGATCTAAGAGTAGAAGTATCACTCAACTCATCTCGAAAAACAATGTAGCAAAAATCCCAAACTAATGCATCACTTAATACTCTACTAAGTTTATGAATGGGTAGGTCAATGGGGTTTCGGGTTTTAAAATGTAGGGTGTTTTCAAGAAATAAAAGGGTTAAGGCTCAATGGAGGTAGCAAGGGATAATAAAAGGTAGGTCATTTAAGCTAAAGATTAACACAAAAGGGGCCTTAATCATCTCTATTAAACATAGATCTAATAGACTCAAACCATTTCAAAGCAAGTTTTGAAGGCAATAACCTAAGGAAGAATTACATAAACAAAGAAATAAAATAACTATAGATGGAATCATATAGGCTCAATCTTTACATTGGCTCAAACGAAAATTCATTATACGTCTCTACACTACCTCATTGCTCAAGTGTCAAATTCTCATTAAGCTAATGTAACCAACTACTTTTCATCACTTAACATGGTTCACTCTCTACTCAAGTAGCCTAATCTGAGTTCAAACATGCATTCAATCTCATCCCAACTAGCATGATAGAATCTCATGGAAAAACAAATCAAAATAATTCAAGTGTGGTTCCATTGCTAACACAAAACAACATAAAACAACCACCTATTATGCCTAAAACATGTATCCTAATTAACAAAATGCAAACAGTGACTGAGATAAACTAAAACAATGCAATTGACAAAGCAAATGTCATCTCCCCACACTTAGACAATACATTGTCCTTAATGTGACAAGCAACCACAAAAGGAAACTAAAACATAAAATACAACTAACAAGGTAAATAAAATAACGTAAAAAGTAAAGGGCTTCATGGAGATTGTGGTGGCGAAGGCGTAAGGGAAGGGAAGAGAAAGGTTAGCAAGTTTTTGAGAGAGAAAGAGAGAAAAACTTACTAAATCCTTGGATTTTTGAGTAGATAATGTGAAGTAAGTGTTAAAGAAGTCAATAATGATGGAAAAAGCGGAGAAAATACCAATATTTATGGGAAAGATGAAGGATTTGTGAGGTTTCGGTAAGTGGGTGTCGGTTTTTGAAAAAGAGAATGTGAGAAGATGAAGAAAGAAGAAAGAAGGAGGGATTTTTAAAAATCCTTCAGCTGGGCACGATCGTGGGTTAAGGCTTCAGAAACTTTTTAAAGAGCCTTCCCACGATTGTGGAAAACATATTTATTCCTATGATCGTGGGTTAAGGCTCCAAAAACTTTCTGAAGAGCCTTCCCATGTTCATATGAAATAGACCAATTCCTATGATTATAGGCATTATACAAACACCCAATCTTGATTTTCTAACTTTTTAGCCCTCCTCTAAGCTTAGCATGCATTCCCAACATTTAAGCAACCTACAAACACATTAAAATCACCCAACCAATAAGAAATTTGAAGAGAGAATAAGTTAAAACTTAAAAAAACCCAATTAAACACTAAGAAATCATAGTAAACTCAAACCAAACATAATCAAAACCAAACAAATCAAACAAAGAAGTAACAAAGACCAGCAAAAAAAAGGTAAATATGCTAAGTTAAGGTCATTAGCTTAACCATTCCATATGCATTCATGAAAGAGTGGACAAAGGAAAGAGATTACTTCCCTTTCTTGTGAGTATATCCCTCCATAGCATGGCTTGCATCTATGCCCATTGACCTTGAATGCTTCACCCTTGTCATTTTCCAACTCCAAAGCTCCATAGGGAAACATTTGAAGGATCTTGAAGGGTCTACTTCATCTTCGCTTGAGCTTTCTGGGAAATAATCGAAGTCGTGAATTCAATAAAAGCACCAAGTCCCCATTTTTAAACTTTTTCTTTTTAATGTGAGCATCATGCCAATTTTTGCTCTTTCTTTGTATAACTTAACATTTTCATAAGCTTCAAATCTTAACTTTTCCAATTCATCAAGTTCTAAAAATCTTTTCTCACCTGCAAGCTTCCAATCCATATTCAACTTTTGAATTGCCCAATAGGCTCTATGCTCTAACTCTAAAGGTAAATGGCAAGCCTTACCATACACAATTCTATATGATGTAGTACCTATGGGTTTCTTAAAGGTTGTCCTATACGCCCAAAGTGTATCATCTAACTTCAAAGCCCAATCTTTCCATGAAGTGCTTACTACCTTCTTCAAAATCTTCTTCAATTCTCTATTCACCACTTCCATTTGGCCACTCGTTTGTGCATGGTAAGGAGTCGTCACTCGATGATGCAAATTATATCTTTTCAATGGAGCTTCAAAGGGTATGTTGCAAAAATGACTCCCTCCATCACTAATTATCGCTCTAAGCACTCTAAATCTAGTGAAAATGTTTTTGATAAATCTTTGCACCACCTTGCCATCATTGGTTGGAGTAGCTACAGCTTCAACCCACTTCGAAACATAATCAATTCCAATCAATATGTATATGTTACCTAGGGAGGATGTGAATGGTCCCATAAAATCTAAGCCCCACACATCAAATATTTCCACTTCCAATATGTTCGAAAGTGGCATCTCATATTGCTTTGATATGTTACCCATTCTTTGACATCTATCACACTGTAGCACAAAGTTTTGAGCATCCTTGAACAAACTTGGCCAATAGAACCCGTATTCTAAGATATGATTTGCCATCTTGTTCGCTCCATAATGTCCTACAAACACTGAACTGTGACATTGAGTCAAAACATCATGCTTTTCACCTTCAGGAACATACTGTGAATCACATTGTAAGCACAAATTTTACATAATAAAGATTTATTCCAAATATAACGAGAACAATGGAATAAGAAATGCTTCTTTGTTGATATGAGAGATTAGAAGGAAGAATACCACCTGAGAGGTATCTGCAAACCAAAGACGAAAAGGATTTTCTACCGTCATTAAAGCCTCATCAAGAAAGCTCTCCTTGATTTCCTCTTCTTCTTCATAGTACCCCCTTTAAGTAGTGATAGGTGGTCCACTACAACATTTTATGCTCCCTTCTTGTCTTTAAACTCAATGTTGAATTCTTAGAGCAGAAGCACCCACTGAATGAGCCTATCCTTGGCATCCTTATTGATAAAAAGATAATGTAATGTCACATGATATGTAAAAATAAGAACATGTGAGTCTAAAAGGTAAAAATGAAATTTCTCACATGCAAATACCACAGCAAGCGACTCCTTTTCCATAGTTGTGTAATTCAGTTATGCTCTCGTCAAGGTCTTACTTACGTAGCAGATGGCGTGCAACCTCTTTTCCTTTCACTGGCCAAGGACACAGCCAATGGCATGATCGCTTACATCACATATAATCTTGAAGGGAAGATACCAATATGGCAACTTCATAATGGTTGCTATCGTAAGTGCCTTCTTTAACTTGTTAAAAACATCCAAACAGGCATCATCAAACACAAAAGGCACATCTTTAACTAATAAAAGAGTCAAGGGTCTAGTGATAAGAGAGAAATCCTTGATGAACCATCTATAGAACCTTGCATGACCAAGGAAGGCTTAGATGCCCCTGATGTTGGTGGGAGGTGGTAGCTTTTCAATCATTTCAGTCTTAGCTCGATCCACTTCAATCCCCTTACATAAGATCCTATGGCCAAATAGTATTCCATCTTATACCATGAAATGGCACTTCTCCCAGTTCAAGACTAAATGAGACTCCTCCCATCTTTGAAACACTCTATCTAAATTAAACAAGCAATGATCAAAAGAATCTCCAAAGACAAAGAAGTCACCCATAAATACCTCCATGAGGTTGTCATTCATGTCTACAAATATGGCCATCATGCACCTTTAGAATGTGGCAGGTGCATTTCGTAAACCAAAAGGCATCGTCCTATAAGCAAAAGTCCCAGAAGAACAAGTGAAAGTGGTCTTCTCTTAGTCTTCTAGGTATATAAACACTAGATTGTACCCTGAATATCCATCAAGAAAATAGTAAAAAAAATGCCCAAACACCCTCTCAATCATTTAGTCCACAAAAGATAAAGGAAAATGGTCTTTCTTGGTGGCCAAATTGAGCTTCCTATAATCAATACACACTCGCCAACCTGTGACGGTGCTAGTAAAAATCTTTTCACCATAATCATTCTCCATCACTATTATGCCACCCTTCTTAGACACACACTGCACTGGACTTACCCACTCACTATCTGAAATGGGGTAAATAACCCCCGTATCCAAAAACTTCACTACCTCCTTTTGTACAACCTCTTACTTGTTTGGATTTAACCTTTTCTGTCTCTCCCTTACTGTTTTACATCCTTCTTCTAAGTTAATCCTATACAGCATCACATTAGGGCTAATCCCCCTAATATCATAAATTTGCCACCCCATGACTCTCATCCTCTTCTTAATGGTCTCCACCACTTTCTCTTCTTGCTCACAATCCAATTGGTTGGAGGTAGTGATGGTTAGGGTATGGTTCTTACCTAAAAATGTTTATCTCAAGTGGGAAGGTAAGGGTTAAAGCTCTAAAGAGGGGGCTTAACAATGGAAGGTGCTGTGGGCATTGTTATGAATACTGATATGTACCGGCCGGTACCGTACTAGACTAAAATCAGTACCGAAATTCAAGTTATGGTACTGGATAGCGGTATTCAAAATACCGGTCAAATACCGGCCGGTACCGAAAATTTTAAAAAATTGAGGGACTTTTTTGCAAAAATTTCAAAAATTTTTAAAATCTC
>JAOQML010004444.1:0-12711 GCA_027568935.1 Erythroxylum urbanii | reverse complement strand
AGCATGAGGTGTGGCAATTTACCACACCTGGACCCGTTTCTTTGGTCCGACCCGTTCTCTGGAAACGGGATGTTACACCACCCGTACAAACAACCTCTTTTAAAATTAAACCAACCCTCCTAAACATCCTTCAATAGAATGTGCAGTTCTATGGACTAACGAATGAAGATCATAATGCAAATATAGTGAACTTTCTTAAAATCTGCTATACCTTGCGATACCATCAAATGTTGGAGGGTGTGGTAAGAATTCGACTCTTTACTTTTACCTTAACAGATAGAGCAAAGTCTTGGTACCATTCTCTCAACCTAGTCGATGTCACAACTTATGATCAACTAGTTCGTGCCTTTTTAAACAAGTATTTTCCCCTTACTAAGACCATAAAGATTATCAAGGAGATTACCAACTTCCAACAAAGTGATAGGGAATGGATCTATGAAGCGTGGGAAAGATACAAGGATTTGTAATGAAAATGCCCACACCATAACTTACCCAAAGAATTCTTATTGCAAACATTCCATAATGGAGTAAGTTCACATACAAGAGGCACGATTGACACGGCTTCAGGAGGATCACCGATGAGAAAGACATTAGATGAAGTAGAAGAGTTGATAGAGGAGATAGTAAGTAATGGCTGCCTATGGAAGAACGAGTAAAGTAGATAAACAACTACTTTCTGAGAACAAAAAGGAATTGTAGCCGTTGATTAAATGACAGAGATACAAGCTAAAATTGACAACTTAACTTGACAACTCAACAACATAAAGGCTTCATCCTTAGCTTCGGTAAAAGTCGTGTAACTAAAATGTGAACTTTATGGACAGATGGATCATGATATAGTGGACTACTTATTGATGAAGGATAGCGATCCAGAGCAAGTTAATACCCACAAAGACAATAGAGGATCCCATACCTCCTGTTAAGAAAGATTAAGAAAAGGAGAAAGAAGTGAATATGAGCGAATACCCTCCTTATGTCGCTCCTCCACCATATCCACCCAAGATTCCTTTCCCTCAACGATTACAAAAGAAGAAGTTGGATGTGCAATTTGCAAAATTCATTAAGAAATTAAAGATGTTACAAATAAATCTCTCGTTTGTTGAGGCTTTGGAACACATGCCTAAATACGTGAAATTTTTTAAGGACATATTATCAAAGAAGCATACTTGGGAAGATAATTAAAAGGTAGCTCTAACTAGCACCTACAGTTTTATAGTCACCAGTCAGATGCCCTCTAAGATGAAGGATTCAGGGAGTTTCATAATACCCTGTATGGTTGGTGAATTTGAATTCACAAAGTATTTGTGCGACTTAGGTGGAAGTATTAATCTTATGCTTTTATCAATATTCAAGAAGTTGGGGTTGGGTGAGGTCAAGCCGACATCAATGTTAATTAAGTTGGCTAATCAATATATTAAAAGACCGTTTGGAATAGTGGAAGACATTCTAATGCAAGTGGACATGTTCATTATTCCTGTATATTTTGTGGTTCTCAATTTTGAAGAAGATAAGAATTGTCCACTAATATTTGGTTGACCGTTTATGAATACAGGGAAAGCCATAATTGAAGTTCACAAAGAGAAATTAACACTTTGAATCGGTAAAGATCAGATTGAATTCAATATTAGTAAAGCTTTAAAAAACCCAATAACAAATAGCACATGCATGAAGGTTGAAATTATGGATCAAAAGTTGCAAGAATAAGTTGAGAGCTGCATCATTAAAGTACAATCAGTGGCACTAAAGACAAATAATGAATATGAGAAACTTGAGTCTAAAGGAGATGATAAGATGGAGGAGTCAGATATTCAAATGCATCAAGATAAATTAGTCCGAACTAAAGCACCCATACCACCATCCACAGAAAAACCACCCATATTAGAGCTTAAACCTTTACCTGCACATCTCAAATACACCTTTCTAGGGGAGAGTCAAACGTCACTGTTAATCATCTCAAATCAATTGGATGAGAAACAAGAAAGTAAGGTGGTAGCAACTATGAGAAAGAGAATGAAAGCCGTTGGATGGTAGATTTCTGATATTCGAGGTATAAGCCCAAATGTTTGCAAGCACTGAATAAACCTCGAGCAAAGATGTAGAATGGTGAGGGAGCATCAATAAAGGTTGAACCCTAACAGGAAGGAGGTGGTCAAGAAAGAAATAATCAAACTCTTAGATGCAGAGATAATTTATCCCATTTTTAACAGCGAATAGGTCAGTCTAATACAATTTGTGCCTAAAAAAAGTGGAATGACAGTAATAAAAGTGAGAGTGGAGAAGTAATTTCAACAAGAAATGTCACAGGATGGAGGGTGTGTATAGACTATCGCAAACTCAACTTAGTGACTAAGAAAGATCATCTTCCTCTTCCGTTCATAGACCAGATGATAGAGAGGATGGCTGGTCATTCGTTTTATTACTTCTTAGATGGATATTTAGGATACAATCAGATCTTCATCTACCCTGATGATTAAGAAAAGACCATATTCACCTACCCTTATGGTACTTTCGCGTACAGATGGATGCCTTTCGGACTATGCAATGCTCTGGCTACATTTCGAACATGTATGATGTCTATCTTTGTCGATATGATCAAAGATATAACGGAGGTGTTTATGGATGATTTTTTAGTTTTTGGAGACTTTTTCGAAATGTGTTTAACCAATTTGGACAGAGTTCTTCAAAGATGTGAAGAATCATACTTGGTATTGAATTGGGAGAAATGTCATTTTACGGTGCAAGAGGGAATAGTACTAGGGCATAAAATCTCAAACCAAGGATTTAATGTCAATAGAGCAAAAAAAAGTTATAAAAAAACTTCCACCATCAAGTAATGCAAAAGGTGTGTAAGTATTTTTAGGTCATGTAGGATTTTACTATCGATTTATCAAAGACTTCTTGTAAATTTCAAGACCTTTGACAAACTTGTTAGTAAAGGTTGTGCCTTTTTATTAGATGATAATTATATGTCTGCCTTCAACAAACTAAAGGAGGCATTAATATCCACTCCAATTCTATCACCACCGAACTAGACACTTCCATTTGAGGTTATGTGCGATGCAAGCGACCAAGCTATAGGTTGTGTATTAGGCCAAAGGAAAGATAAAAGGTTGTATGTGATCTGTTGGACCCCGTTTCTGGAGCCCAACTTCGAACATGGGATCATGAAGCTTGAGCATGGAGGGAGGCTTAGAATTTGGAAATTTAAAAAAGAATTCTTCGGAAGCAAAGGCGGGCACATTTTGGAAAATCCCCTAGAACCTTCGGGAATTTTACGCCACAATGAGTGATTGAACTTTACCACGGCAAATCTTGAAATTTTATCTTCGCTACGACGAACTCACCACACCAACAAAAATAAAGAACTTCGGGTTAATTACGCCGTGGTGAACAAGTATAACTTCACCGCGGCGAAATCGCCACGAGAAAATCAAAATTTCCTTCGAGTGAATGACGCCGTGATGAACTCTTGGCTTCGCTGCGACGAAAACTCCTGTGGCAGAACTTATAACCTAAACTACTTATCTTACTAAAATGCAAACTTAAAATCCTCGAACCACATTCATCAATTCAACCCAAAAACAAAATGGATAAGAACGTAACCAGAAACAGTTTCTCAAAATCTTAATCTCATTTCCATAAACGGATACTTTGCAAAAACAAGAAAAATTATAGACAAATCCAAACAAATATTTCATTAATATCAAAAGTAAGAGTTTTACAAAGGTTTAATGGCATTTCAAGCCATAATACATCATTTACTTCATAATCCAAAAATACAAAAGATACTTGAAATGCAATTAAACCCTTAAATTCCAAAAACTAACTCAAGAATTCAAAAGTATGCAGATTCGGAGTGATGCCATGACTCTTGACTTACTCAATCTCTTACTCCTCACCTGAAGATGGGATGGAATTGGGAAGGGGTGAGCTTAAACTCGTGGGTAACAATTTTATAACCAGTAACAAGCAAAACTATTGTAAAAATTCACATGGAATCTAAAGCACATATGTTTTTCAAATTCTGATTCATCTAGCAATTTGTAAGCAATATAAATCAAGCATTAAACAAATTGGTCAACACAGAGCACATCGAAAATCATAAACACGTAGGCACATCCAGAATGGTTTAGGTGGATCCAAAACAGAATGTACTACACATTTCCCATAAGGGTCCTTGTAGCCGTGAACAGAACGTACTATCGCAATCCTACTCATTGATCTTGCATAGCCGTGAACTTATGGGAGTCCATAAAGGAGCTCCATGCCACTAGCTTGTAGGCAGGAGAAGTCTTTTTTCAAAGTGCACTTGATTTAACTTAGGGGACCACCACAAACTCATATAATCATGCATTTCACAATTCGTAAACATATTATCTCAATGGCATTTTTCCAAAACTTGATTTCATAACCATAATATCATTTCAAAAATCAATATCCTTTCAAAAATCATTTTCATCATTCATTTCATGAACCAATAACACAATTCATATACAAACATGTGGCACATTATTAAAGCAATCAAGAAGCCTTAACGATACATTTATAACATAATTGAAAACATTTCAAACTTTCTTGGTTTGGAAGAAACATTAGGGGCTTGTTACTTAACTATAAAAGTGTAACCCACCTTGAAATCCTTACTTATAAACTTCCTTAGGGTTGTCTTTGCTCTTGCTCCTCTTGCCTCTCTTGCCTCACTTGATTTCCTTAAACTATAACTAAAATTCCTTTAAATTTGGTTTAGCAATCAGAAGGTCATACCTCAACAATTTTAAACTATTTCTCATGCTGAAACAAAATTCTATATTCGGATTCCATCTAGGAATTAAAATTCTTAGAGCCTGAATTTAGACTCAATTCTTTCATACAATTTGTATCCCTATGTCTCTAGTTTACAAAAAATTAAAAATCAGTCCATTTGGATAATTACACCAAAAGTTATGCCTAAAATACCAAAGCATGTTCTGTGGGAAAGTTGAGTTCACCGCGACTAAACTCAGAAGTTCGCTGTGGCGAAATTATCCAGAAACCCACTAGGAGAACACGTTTTGTGACGCTGCGGCAAAACCTAAAAGTTCATCGCAGTGAACTTATCCAGAAACCTACTCCGAGAATATATTTTGCAATGCTGCGGTGAAACCTAGAAGTTCGCCGCAGCGAACTTATCCAGAAACCTACTTCGAGAACGTGGTTTGGGACATTTTTCCTCTTTTTACTTCCCACCTTTCACATATAGCCCATCTTAATACTAACCCATCTTTTCTACTTCATTTAAACCCAATATCATTCAAAACAAATTCATAATCTACTTTTGATCATTAACGAAACATTAAAACATTCATATAAACCATTTATCAATAACTTCCTACACATATTCACTTTATTTTCACTTCTAACCATCACTAAATATGCTTCATCTAACAATCAAGAAGGGTTAATGCTCATACTTACTTGATTAGCCTCAATGTCTTTAAGCTCTTTAAGAATCTCCAAAACCCTAACTCTTCTCTTCTTCTTTTTTCTCCTTTCTCTTCTTCATTCACGATTTTGCTTCTCTAAAACACAAAACTACAATTACTTCTTTCACTAATACCCTAAATGAATGAGCAAAGTCCACTATGCCCTTCCATGTAATGCCTTAGCCTTTTAACTTTTAGTGATCTTCCAAAAATGCCCTTATATCACCTTACAACATTAATACGTTAATTCTATCAATCTATGAAATAAATCCTCTAATACTTGACATAATAATTAGACTCCAAATAAAATGGTTTATCTAACAAGACCATAAAATTTATTTAGATCATGCTTAATAAAATAAATAAAAAAATATTTCGAGGCCCAACACGATCTACTATACCAGGAAGACCCTTACAGGACCTGAGCTTAATTACACCGCCATAAAGAAGGAATTACTCGTAGTAGTGTACACATGTGATAAATTTCAACAATACCTTTTGGGATCAAAGGTAATCGTATTCACCGATCATGTAAAAATACCTTTTCAACAAAACGGATGCAAACCAAGGCTCATTCAATGGGTATTACTTTTACAAGAATTTGATATAGAAGTGAGGGATAAAAAGGGAGCAGAAAATATAGTTGCAGACCACTTATCCAGACTAGAAGGAGGGGAATGCAAGCCAAGCAAAGATATTAATGAAACTTTTCCTGATGAAACCTTGATGCTACTCGAGAGTTTGGCTACACCATAGTTCGTCGATATCACAAATCATGTTTCCAGTGGTAAACTTCCTTCTAATATATCTTACCAACAAAGAAAAAGATTCCTACATGAGTGTAACTGATATCTATGGGATGAGCCAATTTTATACAGAGCATGTGCTAATGGGTTAATGCAACGAAGTGTTTCGAAGGAGGAAATGTTAGACATATTAAAGCAATGTTATAAAAGTCAATATGTTGGACATTATAGAGCTAACAAAACAACAGCTCAGATACTCAAGAGTGGATTTTATTGACCACAATTGTTTAAGGATGCTCAAACTTTCTTGGCACAATGTGATCAATGCCATAGAATAGGTAACATCGCCAAAAGAGATAAGATGCCTTTATCCAACATTTTAGAAGTGGAAGTCTTCGATGTATGGGGCATCGACTTTATGGGTCCTTTCCCATCTTCAATAGGAAACATATACATTTTAGTGGGGGTGGATTATGTTTCGTGTTAGGTTGAAATAGCGGCATCTCCAACCAATGATGGAAAGGCGGTGCAAAAGTTTATTATACAGTTATTCAATCGGTTTGGAGTGCCATGTACGATAATAAGTGATGGAGGTACACATCTCTGCAATAGATCTTTGATGCCCTATTAAAATGATATGAAGTGCACCATCGTGTTACTACACCTTACCATCCGCAAACTGATGACCAAGTGGAAGTTGTCGATAGGGAGCTGAAACAAATTTTAGGAAAAAACGGTGAACAACTCCAATAAGGATTGGGCAATAAAGCTAGATGATGCCTTATGAGCTTATAGGACATATTTCAAAACACCTATCGAAACAACTCCTTATAGGCTTGTATACAGAAAAGCTTGTCATTTGCTGGTCAAATTAGAACATCGGGCATACTGGGCGATAAAAGTGTTAAATTTTGATTGGAAGCAAGCAAGCGAAAAGCGAAGTTTACAACTAAATGAACTTGAGGAGTTTCGTTATAATTTATACAAAAACGCGAAACTCTACAAGGAAAAGGTAAAGAAATAACACAATTCTCGTCCTAAACAAAAGGAATTTAAAGTAGAAGATGTAGTTCTACTATATAGTTCAGGGTTGAAGCTATTTCCAGGAAAGTTAAAATCCCGATGGAGTGAACCTTTTACAGTCATTCAAGTTTTTGATCATAGAGCCCTCAAATTAGAAAATGCTAACAAGGAAATTTTCAAGGTCAACAGGCATCATTACAAGCTATATCTCAGAGGAGGAATTCCCAAGGACATGGACGTGATTTCCTTTTGTTCGAACAATTAAGACACCTCCATGAATGTAAGGTCAAGCTAATGACCATAAATTAGCATGTTTAGTAGTTCGATTGAAATTGTTAGGTTTAGTTAGATTTGTTTTGAACTTCCAATAAAACTTTAGTAATTTGAATTGATCTAGGATCACTACTTCTCTCACTCTCTTTAAGTAATTCCAAGATAAGAGAACAAGCTCAAGGCGTCCAACTGCCACCTCCGACACTATCCTCGCCTCCATCACCATGAGGCTTTGTTTCTAACCCTTTTCTTTTTTAAAATTTAGTCTTTATTTTATTTTTGTTTTATTTTAATTTATGTTTCTTTTTGCCATGCGTGTTTATTTGCCTCCTTCTCACATTGAGGACAATATGTTGTTTAAGTATGCGAAGGGTATGTGTTTTGCTTTAAACATGAATTTTACATATTGTATGATAGTTTGTTAGGTTACATTTTGTGAATTGTTTGAATGTGTGAATGGCTTAGATGCATTGAAATTGATTTCATTTTGAACACAGTCTATTAGGTTGTAAAGAGTTATTAGCTCACAAAATTAATGAATTGAGTTCTTTGGCTAAATATGCAAGTTAATTAGGATATAGTGTGAGTTTTTCACCTTTTAAATTGTTACATTCATTCATAATTTGAGGTCGTTCAACTAAATTAATTTTGCTAGTAATTTTTTATGAAAACAAATAGCTAAAGCAATAAGGTAGGCAATAAAAAAAGTGTTGGTTAATTTTAAATAAATAACTATTCTGCTAGCCTTCGGTTTATGAATAAAGCTAGTAGCCAGTTAAGAATGTGTTGTAGTTGAGTAACCGGATCGACGCACATCACAAATACGTGCCTCTGCATCAAAAAGCTATAATGACTTTTCAACTAAGCAGTTTAGCAAAAACATGACTTAGTCAAATAACCAGATTGACATTCATCACCAGTGTTTACCTCCGAGTAAAAGACTAGGTTCATGTCTATAAAATATTTAAAAATATGTGCTTCCTAATAAAACTTACCAAACTTGTAAATAGCTTGACTTTTCATGAAAACATACTTAGGAGTAGTTACAAAGTTTGAAAGACCAAAGAATTATTAATGTGTGTTTACAATTGAAAAGGATGAGTAACTTGACATATGGGTTTTGATTAATATGTATGTTTAGTCCAGAGCCCTAGATGTGGATTTTTCTTATTAATGATTTGAAATAACTTGAATCATTGTGCCTAAAGTTAAATTTATTTCATGAAGTTGAAGTTATTGTCTCATTATTGCATTGTGTGCTTTGTGATTTTGCGTGTTGTTGTTTTGTTTGCTTAAGGACAAGCAAACATTTAAGTGTGGGCATATTGATAAGTGTAATTTGCATCATGCTTTAGGGCTTAGTTTAATATTATTTAATTGTTAATTCAATCGTTTAGTATGTGTTTAGGTTATAATTGTGTTAGTTTGTTAATTATTTGTGTTTAAGTGTTTTATAGGTTAGTAAAAGTCTTTTAGCTTAAATATTATGTTTTTAAGGTACTTTGAGGTGTTTATTAGTGTTTCAGGTTCCATATAGAAGAACGGAGAACTTTCAGAGACATTCAGGCTGAAACAACGGCATCGTAACAAAAGCATTGACAAAAATCCAGGACATGCCCATGCCACGATCATGTCAGAAGGCTTAGATATGGCCCACGATTGTGGTCTGCAGGGCCACAGTCATGGCCTGCATCGAGCAAATGCATAAACACTAAAAAAACGTTAAGTTTTGAAGTATTTTCTGCACATTTTGAACCCCAAAAAACCCTAGGGCTCCTCATAACACAAAGGATATTTAAAGAACAAGATAAACAGGCAAAGAAGAGCTTTTACATCAGCCACTTTTGAGAAACCCTAAAGAGAATTCATCGAGAGATTGAGAAAGAGAAAAAGGAAAAGAGAAGTGGAGAAGAAGTTGACTTGACGTACTTCTTAGATCAGGAGTTTCCCGACGTCGCTACCTCCCATCATCCATTTAGATCGATTTCCTTGTTTATTTTCAATTTTATTATTGAATAGAATTGGAAATAACAGTTTGATGATAGGATTTTTGAATGTTGGGATGTTCTGAACTCACCCTCGAAGTTTTCACTTTGAATTAATGAAATATAAATGTTTATGTGTTTATTAGATTTGTTATGGTTTAATTCTGCAAATGCATAATTCGATAATAAACTGAGAGGGTGAATTGAATGAAAAATAATTAAGTTGGGTTAATGAGAGTTAGGTGATCTAATAGAACAAGAATTAAATCAAATCGGTGAATTGTGAAAAGAGAGATCTTGCATAGGATTCTGATAGTTTATTAGACAACTTCAGAACGAATTAAGGTTTTGGATAGGTTGTTAATTAAGAAATTGCAACTTCCATAATCTAATTAGGGTTTATGATCTAAAGTTAGTGGTTATAACACAAGAGAGAGTAATCAACCCTAGGAACGTCTAGAACCAATAATCTGATAATTCATAATCAGTTAGGTTAGCATTAAGGATAGGTAAAATTCCCTTTCTTTTAATTGGTAATTCCTTTAGGTTGATTCTTGGGTGTGTTGCAGCTACTGAATTATTAATATTTTCTTAATTGATTATTAATTTTATTTGATTGATTGAATTGAATTCTAGTTTTAGTTTCATTACATTTTGATTTTCTGTGAATTGTTCTGACTTTAGATTTTAGGATTAGATTATCCCTCGTCGTGGGATTAGCACCTTAGGTACTATGCTAATGAACCATGCTCTTGCAGATTATCGAGGGTATTATTAAAACTTACACACATCAAACACCCGATTAGTGATCAAGATAAAATCTGACCACTCATACTTTTTATAATGGTTGCTTCACCTTAGGAATACATTAACAAACTCAATTAAGTGTAAGATTGGAAATAGACAAAGAGCATTACTTCTCTATGACAATTAGACTAAAGTTAGCCCCCTAATCGAGTCAACATATATGCCTTACATTCTGAATCATACAAATACAAAGGTAAAGGATTGGGTCTTAGGTAACAACTAAGGAAATCACCCTCTTAAATTATCATATGTACTCTCCACATATAACCCATGTAGGGATAGTACTAGTAAGTACCTTTGGCTACTAAACCTGAGTGTTATTTTCTCCAATAATTCATGCAAGAGAACTCTAAGAAGGCAGGACAGAAGTCAGATAGGCTAAACTAGTTTGGAACCATTTGATAAGGCTAAAGTATATCAACCTACCTAGTCAGTTCTCCTTATGTAACATATACACATAATCCCACATACATATATTTTTCAAATACCAATTTACCTATCAGATATAGAGTATCCTAGTTCGTCATAATCTTCCAAAAAACTAGTTATTTGTAAGCCATAAATTGGCTATTGGATTAGAAAAATATGAGTAAATAAGATCAAACATTATACATAAATTGTTTAAGATCTTGCATGTATAAGTTCTGAAAGGAACGTAATAAGATTTTCTATAGGGAAAGGAGAATAATCAAGATTTAGGCTTCATGGCGACAACTTACTAGATTAAGAATCAATTCTTAATTATTATGCATAAACAACAAGGAAGAAGGAGAAGCTCATACTAGAAACACTATAAAAAATTCCAATAATTAAGAAGAAGGATGGAGGAAGTCAACATCATCCCAATAGCCAACTTCATGATACTAAAGCAAGGTACCACATCTAAGCATGAAGCAATCCCCAAGGAAGAGGAATAATGAAAGCTAAATTAAGAAGAGAATTTTTAATTTGGTTAAATGTTAAGAGGAAACTAGAAAGGGGAAACAAAGGATAATGTTGTCTTATATAAAGGAAATTTTGTAATTGTGTGCAGTTTCTATCTATCTTTTGTTATAGCCACGTACACGTTTAGTGTAATCTAGAAGTTGTTATTTAATCCTAATTATTTAACTTAGAAAAAAACATATAAGAGCCTTTTGTGATTTTGATTTGAAGATTGATAAGTGTTAATTAGACTATATTCTTATCATAATTTTAAGAGCATTTTGCTTGAAATTTGATGGTCTTTATAAGTTTTGATACTCAATGTGACCTATGTAGTGTTTCTAAGTATTTTTTTACTCTTTATTGAATAAGAAATTAATTCAAGAAAATTTGAGATCGAGTTAGAGTGATTCTAACATGATTTTAAAGGAAAGAGTAAAAAAAATAAGTCAAACACAGACTCATATTCTACCTTATAGGCTTCTAGTTCATTTTATTTCTTTGAGAATTTGTAATATAAGCAAACATAACCCAAATATAGACTCATTTCTATGGCCTTTAGAACTATGATCTTAAGAATAACTCTTAGATGCATGATTTAGGAATTAACTATTAAGTCACTAAGCTAATACAAGTGTAACACTAACCTATATTAGTCCCATATTAGTAGCAATTTTTATAAAAATTCTAGAGTTTTATGTTTAAAAAGATAGAGAGGACCAAAGGATGAGACAGCAGTCATAAGGAGCTAAAATAGAGTGTCTTGAGCAACATTAGAGACAAAAAGATTATTTCTTAATTGTTATTAGATTTCTTTACCTGTATATAAAATAAATTGATATAGATCTAGATGGAATGAATCCTAGAACTATTAATTTAGATTCATTCTTTGATCTAATGAAGGATTCAGTTTTATTATGAATTATTTATGATTATATATTATGTTGCGTTAAAATATGATATCATTTTGATTTAATTTCAGATTTCATATATAGGGATTAAGAAATCATATGCATGAAGAGATTATGGTATGTATAATAAGATTTGGATGAAATTCTAAATATAAAACTTTATAAATCTTCTGGTTTAGGGTCAAATCTATTAAAGAAATTTATAAAACAACCTAATGCATTCGTAAGGGTTTTGATTAGAAAGATATTTCAATTAATCAACTCCAGGATAATGGTTATATGTCTTGAGAAATAACATAGTTGTAACTTAGAAATTTGTAATGATCCAAGAAACTAAGTTTGTTCATTAAATCAAGATAAATTTAGTCACATAAAAGTTTTGGGAGTATTCTTCATTAGGATCATGATTATCAATTAATTAGTTCATTTTTTTATATTACTTGATTTGTTATCTTAAGTTAGTAATTTTAATTTTGTTAATATTTTCTTTTAGTTCAATAATTCTTTTTTAAAGATTAGATTAAAAAAGATGATTAGTACTAAAAATTTTAGTCCTCATAAGATCGACAATCGTATTCAC
>JAOQML010004427.1:0-12712 GCA_027568935.1 Erythroxylum urbanii | reverse complement strand
TATACTTAGTATAATCTTTAATTTCTGAAGTTTATAAATTTTTGTTTCCTTCTTTATTTGTCAACATCAAGCACAAGGGGAGGTGTTATAAGCACAGTGAGAGATGTTGTAGGCATAATTGCCAAAAATCTAATCCAACAACTCTAAGGCTTTAGGTAAGTATAACTATTGTATTTTACTATAGGGAGAACCTTTACTTGTATATTGTAATTATTTATTGATACATTTTTTTTGCAGAAACGACTTTAGTGATGATGGGAATGGATTTGATTTGATGGTTTTGATAGAGGTGGGATGAAGGTAACCATTCTTTGTCTTACTTGTTAAAGAAAAATTGATTCTCAGATAATTGCACTCCTTAATGCATGCACTTAGTGTCGGGTTTTATTTTTAAATTTAGGGTTTAAGATTTAGAGTCTTATAGTATAAGTTTTAAGATTTTGGAAATATTTGTTGACATTGTGTATATATATATTAGTAAAAGTTTGGTAGTCGTGTGTGTGTGTCTGTGTGTAGGAAAAATGTTGGCTGGCCATATATATATTTATATGACAAAAAGCTTTATCGCTATGTCTATTTATATATGTATATATTAGAAAAATGTTTGTCGGCCAATTGTGTATAATTTATAAAAGGTATTGTGTCCATATGTTTATATATATCAAGGAAAATATTTTCATTGTCTAGTGTGTAAATATAAAGGAAATTTTGCTAAAAATGTGTGTATATATATTGGAAAAAGTTTGTTGGTCGTATGTATATAGATAATTAAGGAAAAATGTTTGTTGACCATATTTGTATGTATATTGGAAAAAGATTTCATTCCCATTTGTGTATATATAAAGTAAATATGTGTACATATATTGGAAAAATTTTGCCATCCATGTGTATATATATAATAAAAATATTTGCCAACCATTTCTGGAGATATATCTAAATAAAAGGTTTTTGTTGCCATCCATGTATATATAAGGGAAAATGTTTGCAGACAAAGTGTGTATATATATTGGAACATATTTGTTGGTCGTGTCTATATATATACTAGAAAAAAGTTTGGCGACCATGTATGTATATATATAGGAAAAAATTTTGACAGCCATGTGAGTATATATATATAGGAAAAATGTTTGGTGGACATATATATATGGTAATAATGTTTGCTTGTCACGTATGTATATATATACAGGAAAAAGTTTCATTACCTAGTGTGTATATTTATCGGAAAATATTTGTTGACCTTGTTTGTATATATATTACCAAAATCTTGCTAACTATATGTATGTATATATTGAAGAAAGTTTGGTGACTATGTGTGTGTGTGTATATATAGGAAAAAAATTCGTGGCCTTATGTGTTTATATATATATATAAACATTTAGAAACCATATACGTATATATATAAAGGAAAAAAAGTTTGTTGCCATGTGAGTATATATAGAAAAATTTTTAAAAACTAATTACATATTTTAAAAATACGTAATTAGGTTTTCAATAAGTTCCTACATATATACCATCAATTTAAAATGACTCAACTTTAATGCTATAAGCTAACTTTTTGTAATGCTAAAAGGACTTGCAATATTAAGGAAAGTCAACTCCGTCTAAAATAAACTAGTCAAATATGAATTAAATTTCATTCAAATTCAAATTTAGAAATGATAGCCTAACCTAAAACAGTTTGAATTGACCTAACCAATCCGAGTAAAATAATGTTATTTTGAACCGGGTCAGGAAGGGGCTTAGGGGTTGCACTAATTCAAGAGGGTCGTCCCTTAGCCTATTTCAACAAGGCTTTGGCCGAATCCACCTATTCAAAGTCAGTTTATTAAAAAGAAGCAATGGCAATAGTCATGGCCATTCAACATTGGAAGCACTTTCTAACAGGGAGGCATTTCAAGGTCTACACCGATCATAAAAGTTTGAAACATTTATTAGACTAGAGAATTCCTTCTACAGATCAACAATGTTGGCAAGCCAAGTTGTTAGGTCTGGATTTTGAGGTAATCTATAAACCAAGAAAGCAAAATGGGGCAGTAAATGCTCTATCAAAGGTCAAAGAAGATAAGTTGTTGTTCTTAGCCATTTCAGCCCCATTTTTGCTTGATATGGATGTGGTAGGAAGTTAGGGAAGATACTAAACTTCACTCAATTATGACAACTCTCCAATAAGATCCGAACTCTATGCCTAATTACCACACAAGGGATGGGTTATTATTCTACAAGAATAGACTGGTTCTTTCAACTACTTCCACATTAATCCCTCAATTTCTACATGAGTACCATGCTTCACCCATAGGAGGACACTTCGGCTTCCTCAAGACCTATAAAAGATTAGCTTGTGGTCTGTTTTGGATGGGAATGAAACCCTCAATACAGAAGTTTGTGTGTGAATGTGTCACTTGCCAGAAGAGTAAATATATGGCCATGTCCCCAGTTGGTCTTTTGCAACCTTCACCCATACCTCAGCTAATTTGGGATGAAGTCTCAATGGACTTCATCACAGGACTTCCTAAATCTCACAGCTAGGAGGTTACCTTGGTGGTAATAGATCGCTTATCAAAGTATGCTCATTTTTTACTTCTTAAGCATCCTTTCATTGCTAAACCGTGGCTGAAGTATTCACTCGGGAGATAATCAGACTACATGGTATTCCTAGCTCTATCCTAAGCGATAGAGATCCACTATTTACCAACAATTTCTGGAAGGAGTTGTTCAAACTATATGGGACCATATTGAAGATGAGTTCTTCCTACTATCCATAAACTGACAGGCAAACGGAAGTGCTCAACAGGTGTTTAGAAACCTATCTCTGTTGCTTCACCTCCGAACAACCCAAAAAACTGGTCTTATTGGGTAGCTTAGGCTGAATATTGGTATAACCCCAACTACCATGTTTCAACTGGAAAGACCCTTTTTGAAATTGTCTATGGACGACTTCCACCTACCTTGTTGCATTTTTCTCAAAGCAAAACTCAAGTGGAATCCATAGCCCTAGCTTTGGTGGATAGAGATGAAGCTCTACGCTAACTTAAACACAACCTACTACATGCACAATCTATGATGAAGAAATCTGCAGATATCCACAAAAAGGAGGTACATTTTCAAGAAGGGGACTTGGTCTTTGTTAAATTAAGACCACACCGTCAGCTCACTATTGCAAGATGGATTTGTCTTAAGCTCTCCGCAAGATACTACGGTCCTTTTAAAATCATTGGGAAAGTGGGATTGGTCATCTATAAAATAGAGCTCCCACCGTCGTCTAAAGTCCATTCGATTTTTCATGTTTCCCAACTAAAGAAGGTTGTAGGCAACCACCCTATTGAGCACAATCTTCCCCAAGGGTTGGAGGTGGACTATGGGAACTTGGCAGAACCAGAGGCAATCCTTGCCTCACGTTTGTCCAACTCTAGGGGCAGAAGTTCTCTCCATTGGCTTGTTCGATGGAAAGACAAACCAGCAGAGGAAGTAACTTAGGAGGATGCAAACTTTATGAAAGGGCAGTTTCCACCTATTCACCTTAAGGATAAGGTGCCTATTGAGGAGGAGGGAATTGTTAGTACTACTACTAGTGATCAACATGTTAGTGATTAGCCACATGTTAGTGATTAGCCCTTAGAAATTCAGTAGCAACCTAAGCCTTTACAGACTTTTGTGCGTAAGGGTAAGATAGGAAAGGGGGTTATTTCTATATAGGTAGGTTGTTAGGAGTTGGTTATGGAGAGAGATTGTAATGTACAGCTATAGGAAAGAATTTAGGAAGAGGAGGGATTATTATTGAGATTTACGAATTGTATTGGCCTGGAATACTCTTCCAGGAGAAAAATCTATTGCTGTAACCCTATCATATACGTAAATAATACAATCTCAATATTTTTACCTATCAGACCAATGATGAAATTAATGCTTCCCAATTCAACTCTGTTCACAATGGTGAAATAGCTACCATAAAATCACCCCTTCTTCAAACTCCAGCAACCTAACTCTTAACTGCATTTATGAAATGTGATCATTGTAATGCTCTATGAAATGTTTCGCTATATATTCTACATTCCTACTCGCACTTGTTTTTTCTTTGGAACATATTCAATCCAATGTATGATATCAATTATAAGATCGTGTTTAGTAGTTTTTGCTTCTGATGTTATCAAGCTAACCTCTGGTTAATTTTGAACATAAAATGAATCTGCGGTTAGTGATCTTGGTGTAATTATGAGGCTCATTTTTGTTGAATGTCTAGGTTTTGCTAACTCTTTCAAACCCGTTGGTTCTTATCTCTCCTCTTTTTGTTTGTTTCTTTATTATACGCTCTCATGTTCTCACGTTAGATATTCTGATCAATAAACTCGTTAATACAACTTAAATTACGCCTTATGAAGATATGTTATTTACTGACTTGTAGTTCCTTTCGTATTTTAACAAGCATTATCAAGTCACGCAGGGAAGTGTATATGGTTAGTGATATTGCTTTCAATACTTCAATCCAGCTCGAAATTCTTAACTTGACAATTATAACTAATCATTTTATAACTATAGGGAAAATAAACCTCAGAACGAGGTAAACAACACTCTTGTGGAAACTAAGTTATCCACTTTGATTAGAGTAGAGGAGGTTTAGTGAAATCTAGAACCTGGATTCCCTAACTTTTTGAAGGCGTTAGTCAAATCCCATATTGCTAGTTATTTCTGGATGGTTAAGCATATTCAAAATGCATAGAGTGAAAAACCTTTATCACAAGAACATGGAATCTGTTTGTAATATTTATGTTTTCCTGTAATAGGGGCTTCTTGGACCATTCTATAGATCACACTTACCACGTGTGGATACTACTGTCACTTTGGAAGATGAATTCAGCAAGGAATTCAGGATGCAATACATAGCATATAAGACCAGATTAAGTGCTGGTTGGAGGCAGTTCTTGACAGCGCACCAGTTGCTCGAGGGAGAAGCATTAATGGACAATGCTAAATGCAACGATTGACTGAAGGTAACGATGCGTCAAAACTGGAGGTGCGACCCACCACCATAAAAAAGTTTTTGTGGGTCAAAATTAAAAAAAGGACGTCAGCTAAATTTTATGTCATTTAAGCACATATAGTACCCTAACACGGTTAGTATTAGGGTTCGATTTGAATATTTTTTAAATATTAGGGTTCATTTTAAACATTTTATAAACGTTATCAGGCTTTAATTTGAATATTTTCCAAATATTCAGTGACTGGATTGGCCAAAATGAAGATTTTTGGTTTTTATCTCTCCTCTCTCTTTGTCTCCTAGTTTTGATTGATTTTTTGGCTATTTGGCCCAATTAATCCCATAGAAGTGGTTTAAGGTTGATTTGCCGCAAAAAATGGGTCAAAACGGGCTAAACGGAGTAAAAAATGGCGATCTAGGATGCTAAAAATTGCCCCCGCACGGGGGGCACGTGCCCGACCCCGCAACACTAGCGGGAGTATGGCGGTGACACGGGCGAGTGCGGTGCACGGGCCAATCACACACCGCCACGCGGCACACGCGTAGCATCACCTGTTGGGCAACCATCCAATTACCAATGTAATAAATCCGAAAAAATTTGAAAACACTTTAAAAAATTCCCAAACCCGAAAACATTTTAAAGCTTTTTAAAGCTGATTTTGATTGCATTTTCGTACATCGAACAACACATAAGGGAGACACTTCAAATGTCTCGTGTGACTGGTCCGGTATTCAGTAAAGTACGATGGACACTCTGATTGAGGGTTTTAAAATAAAACCTCAAATAAAGTTTAAAGACAATGTTTTCTGTTCATATGTGTGATTATTTGATTGTGCCTATGGTTTTGCATTTGTAATCCATTTTCACTCATACTATGCCCATACAGACTGCGAGGATGACATAAAGTGGTATCCTTTACGCTAGAGGATTTTCTAGGATACCGACGAGACTGTAGTTACTAGAGTGACCTTTCATGTCAGTATTTTGGATTATTCCTCTTTTATGTTAGGGGATATCTCTGACTTTATGTTTGGCTATTCTGGCCAAAGCTGTTGGCCTTGCATGAAGTTTTGAGATGTGCATAAAAGCATTTGATAAAGGAAGATCGTTATTTAAATGGTCTATTCACCCAAAGGTGGTAGCGTCATGAGAGTTGATGATTTGTACTTTGATCGCTTTTATGCGAGTGTTTAATTGCATATATTATGTATTCAGCCCAAAGGTGTTTCATAATATGTGTGATTGGATTCTCGGTGTAGATACTTTTAATGTTTAATAGTATTGCTATTGTCCTGCATTTTACAGATTTTGACATTATCTATATTATTTTTCAGTCACCTTTTCAGTAAACAATAATGCTGTCACTATTGAAACCTTAACTGGTTTCAATTTTAAGAAGTGGAAGAAGGACATAGAGTTCGCATCGGAGATTGCAGACATCAGCCTGGCGTTGCATATCAAGCGCCCTCCTCCACTCACAGATGCTAGCACTGAAACAGAAAAAGCAGCAATGGCAACCTGGGAAAGGTCAAATAAGCTGTGCTATTTGACCATCAAGAGGTCGATTCCAGACCCTCTGCTAAGCAGACTTGCAGAAACGACAGTGGCAAAGGAGTTTATGGATAGTATCTCCCAAAGGTACAGGACCTCTTCTAATGCTGAGAAGATGGCCTTGATGAAGGAACTCTTCTCCATGAGGTACACTGGAGAAGGAGGCGTCAGAGACTCTATCATTCGGATGGTGCATCTTCAGAGTAAACTGAAGGCACTTGATGTACTGATGGCTGATGACTTGTTAGTGCATCTAGCACTATATTCTCTTCCAGCAGAATTTGAGACATTGGTCACCACCTACATCTCATTGGATGAGACCTGGGACATTAATGCCTTAATTTCCCGTTGCGCTGTGGTAGAGGAGAAGATGATGAGTTCTCATACAGCCTTGTATGCATCTGTGAAGGGCACGGGAAAGGCTAAACCCCAGCAATTTAAAGGAAAAGAAAAAGGTAAGACTACCAAACCCTCTCCTTAAATTCAAAGTGGGCAATCCAGCATTGCCAAGGGGCCATATGATCTTAAAGCTATGAGATGCTTCTTCTGTAAGAAGAAGGGACATAGGAACTCCGACTGCCAGAAGTACAAACTCTGGCAGGTCAAGCAGGATATGTCAGGTAACTCCTCGGCCTTCATGATTCATGAATCCAATGTAGCTATAACCACATCAAGTTCTTGGTGGTTAGATAGTGGAGCTTCTAACCATATTGCTTCCACTATGCAGGGGTTCATCTCCAGGAGAAGGCCGCTAAAGGGGGAGAAGAAGCTGATGGTCGGCAACAATGAGGAGGATGATGTTTCATATGTAGGAGACGTAGGATTAAACCTTAATACGGGGTTTGTTTTGTACCTACGAGATACTTTTTATATACCGTCTTTCAGACAGAATCTGATATCTGTATCAGTTTTGGACAAGGAAGGTTATCGTTTTGTATTTGATAATGCAGTTGTAAATATTTCTATCAATACAAGACATATCGGTATAGCCTTCCTATCCTACGGACTTTATAGTTTGTGTCTTACTCCTAACGAAATGTATGTCTCTTCATATACTGCTGAACCTGTCACTTGAAAGAGGACCTCCATAAAGGACACATCGTACATGTTGTGGTACAAACGTCTTGGCCACATTTCCAGGGAAAGGGTTGAGAGACTGATAAAGGATATCATTCTCCCAACTCTGGACTTCAGTGATCTGGAAACATGTGTCGACTGTTGTAGAGGCAAGTTGACCAAGATAAAGAAGAAAGGGTCAACTCGTGCTTTAGGCCTGCTGGATCTCATACATACGGATGTTAGTGGTCCCTACATAGTTACAATGTGCAATGCGAGATATTTTCTGACATTTATTGATGATTATTCCCGATATGGATATGTGTTCTTGCTTAAAGAGAAGTCTAAAGTTCTTGATAAATTCAAGATCTTCAAGACTGAAGTCAAGAACTAATTGGGAAGATCAATAAAGGTTGTCAGATCTGATAGAGGAGGGGAATACTATGGCAGACATGGGATTACAGGACAAGAAAAAGATCCGTTTGCCAGATATTTGGAGTCAGTGGGAATAGTGGCCTAGTTCACTATGCCAGGTAGTCCTGAGAAAAATGGTGTAGCCGAAAGACGTAATCGCACCCTAAAGGACATAATGAGGTCAATGCAGAGCAGGACCAACCTACCTGGGTACTTATGGGGTGAAACCGTGAAGACGGCATTATACATCTTGAACAGAGTCCCTAGCAAGTCAGTGCCAAAGACGCCTTTTGAGCTTTGGGTTGGGAGAAAACCAAGCCTTACACACTTTGATGTGTGGGGCTGCCCTGCTAAGGTAAGATTATATAATCCTAATGAAAACAAGCTGCAACCTCGTTCAACTCGTTGATATTTTGTGGTTTATCCCAACCACTTTAAGGGCTACAAATTCTACTGTAGAGAGGGAGGAGCCAGAATTGTGGAATCACAGATGGCAAAGTTTCTGGAATTTGATGTCTATGATGAGGGAGGACCTTCATAACCTCCAGAAGCCAACAGGACTGATACAACAACTGTGGTGTATCAACCTCTCATACAGTCAGCTTCGGTGAATCTGGGCCCTAGTACCCAGCCTATACAAGCACAGGAACCTACACCTGTTCAGGAGGAGGTTTCTTAGGTACAAGAGCCTGTGCAGCTGTGTAGATCCACCAGAGAGAGACGACCTGCAATCTCATCAGACTATATAGTCTATTTGGGCAAACAAGACTATATTATTAGACATGTAAAGGATCCAGTTACTTTTACAGAGGCCGTTTCTAGACCCCATGCAGATAAGTGGTGGGAAGCAATGAAGGACGAGATGCAAGCTATGAGGTATAATAAAGTGTGGGAGCTTGTTGATTTACCTCAACATTGCAGACCTATCAGTTGCAAGTGGCTATTTAAGACCAAAAAGAACGCACGGGGACAAGTTGAGCGGTTTAAGGCACATCTAGTTGCCAGAGGGTTCACTCAGAGAGAAGGAATTGACTTCAATGTCACCTTCTCTCCTGTATCCTCAAAGGATACATTTAGGGTGATTATGACATTAGTAGCTCATTATGACATGGAACTACATCAGATGGACGTGAAGACCGTCTTCCAGAATGGTGACCTTTATAAAGAGGTCTATATGGAACAGCCTGAAGGTTTTCAAGATCAAAATGTAGCTGACAAAGTATGCAAGTTGAATAAATCAATATATGGACTGAAGCAAGCATCCAGGTAATGGTACTTAAAGTTTGATGAGGTTTTAACCTCATTCGGCTTTGTGAAAAACAAAGTCAAAAGATGTTTATACTATAAGGTCAGGGGGAGCAAAGTCATCTTCTTACTTTTGTATGTCGATGACATCTTGCTTGCATCAAATGATTTGACCATACTGCGTGAAGTTAAGCAACTATTGGCCAGACATTTTGACATGAAGGATTTAGGTAAAGCATCTTTTGTCTTAGGTATACAGATTCACTGGGACAGATCTCAACACATATTAAGTCTCTCACAAAGAGCATACATTGAGCGGGTATTGCAGAGGTTTAATATGGCTTAATGTAGACCTGTTGTAGCACCCATCTCCCATGGAGAGAGACTATCTTTGGCACAATGCCCAAAGAATAAGGTTGAAAGAGAGACTATGAGGAATGTTTCGTACTCTAGTGATGTTGGTAGCCTGATGTATGCCCAGGTATGCACTAGATCGGACATTGCATTTGTTGTTGGACTGCTGGGTCGATATCTGGCTAATCCAGGTATAGGCCATTGGAATGCAATCAAACGAGTGTTGAGATATCTTAAGGGTACCAAGAATTATATATTAACATATAGGAAAGTCGACAATTTAAACCTCACAGGGTGTACAGACTCAAACTTTTCCATGTGTCCAGATGACTGCAAATCCACATTAGGATACATTTTTATGTTAGCAGGTGGTGCAGTATCGTAGAAGAGTGTCAAGCAGACACTGGTTACTTCCTCGACCATGCATGCAGAGTTTGTTGCATGTTTTCGAGTTGCTACACAGGCAGTTTGGCTCAGAAACATGATTTCTAAGTTGTCTGTGGTGGATTCGATAGTTAGACCCATACAGCTGTACTGTGATAATTTTGTTGCAATGTTGTTCAGTAACAACAACAAGAATATCACAAGGTCTAAGCATCTAGAGGTCAAATATTTGACCATAAAGGAGTTGATTCAGAAAGGTGATGTTGCAGTGGAGCACATCAGGACTGAAGATATGTTAGCTGATCCGCTGACTAAAGGACTTCGCCCACTAGTATTTTCTAGACATGAATCCAGTATGGGGGTGCTGAAGTCTTTTGACAGTAGTAGTTAGGGATCACTTTGTTTTGCTCCTTAAATCCATGTATATTGGGTGTATACATTATTGTATATTAGTAAAAGTGGCCATATTTTCTCAGTTACAAATGTTTTGCATGTAGTCATAATACACATAAGAGTCTTACGATTTGTGTTGATCTTAAGCATTTGAAGGTCATTGGGCATATTATGGTTCATTTTGAATATCATGAGTTAGGTTCCATTTCACACACTAGTGTAAACGTTAAGGTTCATTTACTTTTTTGACCCGGTTCAAAATAACATTATTTTACTCGGATTGGTTAGGTCAATTCAAACTGCTTTAGGTTAGGCTAACATTTCTAAATTTGAATTTGAATCAAAATTGAATTCATAATTGACTAGTTGATTTTGGACGGAGTTGACTTTCCTTAATATTGCAAATCCTTTTAACATTACAAAAAGTTAGCTTATAGCATTAAAGTTGAGTCATTTTGAATTGATGGTATATATGTAGGAACTTTTTGAAAAACTAATTACGTATTTTTAAAATACGTAATTAGTTTTTAAAATTTTTTCTATATATATTCACATGGCAACAAACTTTTTTTTCCTTTATATATATACATATATGGTCTCTGAATGTTTTTCTATATATATAAACACATAAGGCCATGAATTTTTTTCCTATATATACACACACACACAAAGTCACCAAACTTGCTTCAATATATACATACATATAGTTAGCAAGATTTTTCTAATATATACAAACAAGGTCAACAAATATTTTTTGATAAATATACACACTAGGTAATGAAACTTTTTTCCTATATATATACATATGTGACAAGCAAACATTATTACCATATATATGTATCCACCAAACATTTTTCCTATATATATATATACACATGGCAGCCAAAATTTTTTCCTATATAAATACATACATGTTCGCCAAACTTTTTTTCCAGTATATATATAGACACGACCAACAAACATTTTCCAATATATATACATATTTTGTCTGCAAACATTTTCCTTTATATATACATGGATGACAACAAAAACCTTTTATTTAGATATATCTACACAAATGGTCGGCAAATATTTTCTTATATATATACACATGGATAGCAAAATTTTTCCAATATATGTACACATATTTACTTTATATATACACAAATGGGAATGAAATCTTTTTCCAATATACATACAAATATGGTCAGCAAACATTTTTCCTTAATTATCTATACACATACGACCAACAAACTTTTTCCAATATATATACACACATTTTTAGAAAATTTTCCTTTATATTTACACACTAGACAATGAAAATATTTTCCTTGATATATATAAACATATGGACACAACACCTTTTATAAATTATACATAATTGGCCGACAAACATTTTTCTAATATATACATATATAAATAGAAATAGCGATAAAGCTTTTTGTCATATACATATATATATGGCCAGCCAACAATTTTCCTACACACAAACACACACACACGACTAGCAAACTTTTACTAATATATATAAACACAAGGTCAACAAATATTTCCAAAGCGTTAAAACTTATACCATAAAACTCTAAATCTTAAACCCTAAATTTAAAAATAAAACCCGACATTAAGTGTATGCGTTAAGGAATGCAATTATCTGATTTTCCTTAACAAGCAAGACAAAGAATGGTTACCTTCATCCCACCTATATCAAAACCATCAAATCAATCCATTCCCATCATCACTGGATTCATTTCTGCAAAAAAATTGTATCAATAAATAATTACAATATACAAGCAAAGGTTCTCCCTGTAGTAAAATAAAATAGTTATACTTACCTAATGCCCTAGAGTTGTTAGATTAGATTTTTGGCAATTATGCCTAAAACATCTCTCACTGTACTTAGAACACCTCCACTTGTGCTTGATGTTGACAAATAAAGAAGGAAACAAAAATTTATAAACTTCAGAAATTAAAGATTATACTAAGTATAAGCACGCATTATGAAAAAAATAGGAAAAAATATGAATAAAGTCAATAATACACATAATCATATCAAAATAAAAATTGCAATATACACTTAAAAAAACACCTATATCTTAAAACCTAAACTTAAATACTAAATATTGAATCATATATCATAAAACATAAACTCTAAATCCTAAAACCTAAACCTTGAACCTTAATCCTAAAACCTAAAACCTAAAACCTAAAACCTAAAATTTATAACCTATAACTTAAACTTTAATCCCAAAGACTAAATCCTAAATTCTAATATCTAAACCTTAAGCCTTAAGCTATAAAACCAAAACCTTGAAACCTATACTATAAAACTCTAAACCTTAAACACTAAATTTAAAAATAAAACC
>JAOQML010004413.1:0-12715 GCA_027568935.1 Erythroxylum urbanii | reverse complement strand
AAGGGACGTTTGTAGATTTGTGGAGAAGTGTTATACTTGCTAGAGATCTAAGGGCCAGTCCAAGAACATTGGATTGTACATGCCTTTACCAGTTCCAGAGAACATTTGGGAAGATCTTTTCATGGACTTTATGTTGGGACTGCCACGAACACAAAGAGGCGTTGATTCTGTTTTTGTTGTGGTTGACAGGTTTTCCAAAATGTCACATTTTATTCCTTGCAAGAAAACCTCAGATGCAGTTGCTGTTGCTAGGTTGTTTTTTAGAGATATTGTCTGACTACATGGGGTCCCAAAGACTATCACTTTAGACCGTGACAGCAAGTTCCTTAGTTACTTCTGGAAAACAATGTGGAAACTGTTTGACTCTTCTTTGCAGTTCAGCAGTACAGCTCATCCGCAGACAGATGGGCAAACTGAGGCAGTCAATCGAACTTTAGGCAACCTGATTCGCAGTCTTTGCGGGGACAGGCCAAAGCAGTGGGATCTAATTCTTCCACAAGCTGAGTTTGCTTACAACAGTGCAATCCATAATGCTACTGGACGTTCACCTTTTTCTATTGTCTACACAAAGATGCCACAACACACCTTGGATTTGATCAAGCTACCTAAGAGTGGAGATGTGAGTGTTCCAGCCAAGAATATGGCAGAGCAGTTTGTGGATGTTCAGAAAAAAGTCAAGCAGAAGCTGGAGCAGGCCAATCAGAGATACAAGAAAGCGGCTGACAAATATAGACGGCAAGAGGTCTTTCAAGTTGGAGATCAAGTGATGGTGTTTTTACGTAAGGAGAGGTTTCCGGTTGGTACATACAACAAGCTATAGCCCAAGAAGTATGGACCTTATTCAGTATTAAGGCGCATCAATGACAATGCTTATGTGATCGATCTTTCAGATAGCATGGGTATTTCCAAGACATTTAATGTGGCGGATATATCCATGTTCCATGTTCCATGATGCTGATGTTCCTTTGTACCTGAACCTCCTGCTCAACTTGAGGTCAAGTTTTTTCCCAGTGGAGGAGACTGATGTGGAGCAGATCGCGTTGGATTTTCTAGAAGATGTTGACCGTAGCAAGATTTGCGGCAGATTGCGCAAAATCTCATAACTTATGCGCACGATGTCTGATTGCGGTCCACAATAGAATTAGGGTGAACTGGGATTTTACTTATTTGAGGACTATTTTGTTATTTCTGTGTTTTGTTATTTTCTATCCGCCTATATAAGGCAAATGATGTTATTTTGTTTAGGAGCTTATTTTGAATCAATTGACATACTTTCTCTAAACCTTATTAGGGTTTATTTTCCTTTGAACGCTTTTACGCTGCATCAATACTGTCTCTATTTTCCAGTTAGTGCATGTTGATATTTGGGGTCCCTATTTTCAATATTCAATATCTGGTGGGAAATATTTCTTGACTATAGTGGACGATTACAGTAGGGTAACTTGGACGTATTTGATGAGTCATAAATATCAAGTGATCCAAATTTTATATAGTTTTTTTAAGATGGTAAGAACTCAGTTTCAAAAATTTGTTCAGACCGTTTGCACTGATAATAGAGTTGAGTTCTTAAGTGGGGAGTGTCAGAAATTGTTTAGGGACTTGGGAATTATCCATCATAAGTTATATGTATATACATCGCAACAAAATGGGATAGTGGAGAGAAAACATAGACACTTATTACAGATAGCTCGAGCTTTTATGTTTCAAGCTTCTTTACCTAAACAATTTTGGGGTGATTCTATACTTACAACAACTTATCTCGTGAATAGGCTTCTTACTTCACTTCTCAAATGGAAAACCCCTTATGAAATTTTATATGGTTATCCTCCCAAGTATGATCATATAAAATCTTTTGGTTGTCTTTGTTTTGCCACAAATGTTCAACTTTATAAAGATAAGTTTGATCTAAGGGCATATAGATGCATTTTCTTGGGTTATAGTCATGGGCAAAAGGAATATAGTTGTTTGACCTAGTTTCTCATTATGTTATTGTTTCTAGAGATGTAGTTTTTCATGAAACTACATTCCCTTATCAGTCTTCTTCGAGTACAACGCAAGTTATTCCACTTCCTTTGGATGATCAATCTTCTGATATTCTTGATGTTTTCACTTTTGATTCTACTAGTTCTCCCGTCCATTCTCAAATCTTAACCATTGATCCACCTATCACAGAATCTTCGTCATCTCCTTCTTTAACTTCTCCCATCATATATAGACCATCACATAAACCAGCTTGGCTGAATGATTTTGTCTCATATCACCACCGATGATGTTTTATCTTCATCTTCTCCTTGCCAGTCTTCAGGTTGTCATTCTTCTGCCTGTACCCCTCCTACTTTTCCTTTTATACCTACCCCACACCTTACTTCCACATACATGTCTTTTTTGGCAAATGTTTCCAATATTTAAGAACCTCAATCTTATCATCAGACTAAATCCCATACAAATTGGATAAAAGCTATACAACAGGAGTTGGATGCACTGGAATCCAATCAGACTTGGCTTTTAACCCCTTTGCCAGATGGTAAGAAGGCCATTGGTTCTAGGTGGGTTTATAAGGTGAAGCTTAAGCTTGATGGTACTGTTGACCGCTAAAAGGCTAGGTTAGTGAAGGAATTGATTTTACTGATAGTTTTTCCCCAGTTGCTAAAACAGTAACTGTTCCTTTGTTACTAGCTATTACTGCACATTTTTCTTGGCCTATACATCAGTTAGATATGAATAATGCTTTTTTGCATGGCTTTCCTGATAAGGAAGTTTATATGACACCACCGGATGGGTATACTAAGGCTAGACCTAATGAAGTTTGCAAGTTGAATAGGTCTTTCTATGCCTTAAAGCAAGCCTCTCGACAATGGCATTGTGAATTTACTAAACACTTGCTTTCTTATGGTTTTGTGCAATCACAGCATGATCATTGCTTGTTTACCAAATCCACTGGTTCTACTTTTGTTGCACTTCTTATCTATGTGGATGATGTTTTGTTAGCTGGACCATCTGAAGTTATCTTATATAATGTTAAGGGTTTTCTGCAATCTGCTTTTACCATTAAGGATCTTGGCCCAGTTAAATATTTCCTTGGTTTAGAGATTACTAGATCATCTGCTAGTTTATATGTCAATCGAAGGAAGTATGTTTTAGATATTCTGTCAGATTCGGCTTTAATTGGTGCAAAACCAGTTTCTACACCACTGCCTAAGGGCTTACAATTAATTGATGAATACGGTTAGTTACTGGATGATGTAGGATCGTATAGATGGTTGATTGGTAGGCTACTGTATTTAGGATTTACTTGTCCTGACATTAATTTTGTAGTTCAACAGTTAAGTCGGTTCCTTTATGCTCCTTGCCAAGGTCATTGGGATGCTGCTCTTCACTTATTGAAATACTTGAAGGGTTGTTCCTCTACAGGTTTGTTTTCCCCTGTTTCCACTGTATCTTCTGTTTCTCTAGCATCTTCTATATGTTCACTCGTGGCTTATTATGATGTTGAACGGGGTTCATGCTTAACGACTCGACGGTCTATCTCTAGTTTTTGTGTCTTCTTAGGTTCTTCTTTAGTCTCTTGGAAGACAAAAAATAGCTCATAGTTTCCAAATCTTCTGCTGAGGTCGAGTATCACAGCATGACTTCTACTGTGTGTGAATTGTTATGGATTTCTTATGTTTTGCATGATTTACAGATTTCTTTCATTTCACCTATTCCTTTATGGTGTGATAACAAAGCTGCCATACATATTACTGCTAACCCGATTTTTCATGAATGCGCAAAACATCTTGATATTGACTCTCATGTAGTTCGTGATCAATACAAGCTTGGTTTTGTTGCTCTTACTCATATTTCTTCTAGGGACCAGCTAGTAGATCTTTTTACTAAGGATTTGGCAGCACCAGTCTTTGCTTCTCTTCTGTCCAAGTTGGGTTAGGTTGATATCCACCAAACTCCAACTTAAGGGGGATGTTACGATATATGTATTGTCGTTTTACTTTAATTAGAGGTCGTTTTGTATAGGTTTGTTGACTTCTTAGTCTTTATTTTAGTTGACTGTATATAAGTGAAGACTGACATTGTAAGACTCTGGAATTTGAGGTAACAAAAGACAACTCTTATTTACTGTCTCTCTTATCTGTGGCGATATCTTACAGGGTGTCTATTATTGTTGTGTATGGATTTAATTTTTCATTCTAAAGGAATAATTTACCTAATATCCAACCAATTATTCAGGTCTATGGATATTATTCAGCTCTGTCTTGTCTTTGGATTGCTCCTTAAAGACTTTAAGGTTTCTTTCTTTCCATAGGCAGTAAAATGAGCATCCCATAGCTAGTTAGAGGATCTTAACATTATCCTTGCCCAAGTAAGGAGGATTAGGTATCCAATGAACTATATCCCTTCAAACTATTCACAATGAACTTCAAACCTAAGAAAAACATCATATCGTATGGCACTCGGGTAAGTGCACGCAAAATATAGGTGATTTAAGGACTTAAGGTATGCATTATATAGCTTAAATTTTGAGTCACAATAATTCGATTAGTTGTTTTAATTCTATAATACGATGACAACTTCTCATTCATAGCTAACCACATCATAAATGAGGCTTTAGGGGGCACTGACTTGTTTCATACTAACTTCAACCATTCATACTAACTTCAACCAAGGAGCCCTTAGAATAAAGGAATCCACTTGATCTATTCCAATCTCCCAATCTAATCAAAAAATTGACTTTTACTTTAGTACGGAAAATATTTAATTAATGCTCTATGAGGAATCTGCTCTAACTTTAGTCTTCTAGAGGTTTTTGCCTCTCAAGTAGTAGCCATGAACCCATTTTAACCATAGGTGATTTGTCTCAATAATAATTCTTCATATTCATTTGGCTAATAGGTCTTTATTTATAAGTTATAGAGAAATCACTTCTAACCCTCACTCTTTTTTTGATAAAAGGTCATTTGCATACAAACTTTTGCAAAAGGTTTTATATTCAGGTTGTTGGTCTATAAGAAATTATGAATGTGTTTTTTAGTATCCTTCAACAGCTTCTTAGGCAGTATGAAGTGAGAGGCCTAATATGTAACCACGTTATTCTATACTGACGTGATTAGTTGCAGCCTTTATGAGAAAGACAAAACTTTGTTCTTCTAGCTCAATATCTTTTTCCCAATCACATCAAAAAATTCCTATAAATCGTAAAAATAAAGTTTCTTATAAGAGATTGGAACCCCTAAGAATTTGATTGGAAGAGAGACAGTAGTCATTCCAGTTATCCTTTCCAATCCCCTAGCTACAAGCTCACTGTTTTTGGAGATTAACATTGAACTATTTTCCTTATTAATTTGCAAACTTGATGCGTTGCTGAATTCCTCTAGATATTCCATCAAACACTTACTAGAAGGATTGCTTAAATTACAAAAGAAGGATGTCATAAAAAAAGTAAGATGAGAGATTTCCAATAGAGTACATTTTCTATGATATTTAAATCCCCTTCTTCTGTTGATATTCCTCTTAATGATTCTAAAAAGAACTTCTATCAATATAGTGAAGAGTTAAAGGGATAGATGATCCCCTTGTCTCAAGCCTTTTTCCCCTTAGAAGATAAGTGTAACTTCTCCATTAACCTCTAGACTAAAAGAAGTTGTAGTTATACATACTTGTATCTTGGAGATAAATAACATAAGGAACTACATCGCCTTAAAGACACGGAAAAAATAGCTCAATTTAGGAGTATCTGATACCTTATGACTATCCACCTTCATTGCATAATTTTTCCTTAAAACCTTAAAATGATAGTGCTTGAACAAGTCTTGTGTTACACATACTTCTACCTTCTATGAAAGCAGCTTAAGAATTATTGATAAGATCAGGTAAGACCGATATAAGCCTATTTGAAAGTATTTTAGAAATGATCTTATAGAAGGTGTTACAATAGGAAATTGGCCTATATTCTTTGAGAGATGAGGGAACAAGGACTTAGGAACTAAACAAAGGAGGGTCTTATCCATACTTTCAACATTTTAAAGCTTAAAAAGAACTCCATAATAGCATCACATACATCCTTCTTAATATTGTTCCAAGGTTTATGAAACAAAAAACCATTAAAACCATCTAAGCAAGGCATTTATTTAGGCTAGTGTTGAAGATTACTCTTTCAATCTCTTCAATAGTGATGGATCTATATAAGAGCTTACAATTAGACTTAGAAATAAGGTTTAGGATAACATCATTCTTGGGGATGGTTAAAAAATTCTTACATCTCTTAGAATATTTTTAGAATATATATTCTTTCGCATGATTGAGTAATTCTTTTTTATTATTGACCAGTACCCCACCCTTGGTACCTAAGGAAGTAATGTTATGCCTAGTCCTCCTTGATAAGAGAGATCTATGAAAGAATTTGGAATTAGAATCTCCCTCCTTCAGCTAGGTAATTTTGGACTTTTGTATGATGTGGAATTATGTATTTACAATACATTTGTATATGAGTTTAATGCTTCTTTCTCCTTTTTCTTCCTTACAGGATCTCCATGATGGAAATATAAGTCTCTTTGCCTACTAAAAAGATTTTCTTTTGTCTTTAACATAAAGGTTCTAGTGTTAAGGACTCAGAGTTGATGTAATCTCTTAAGCTCCATTTGAATAGCCTACATTTTTATGAAAAGTTGGGAGGATTTATATCTTATAAGTAGAAGCTCTAGACCATTACTTATAGCTTCATTAAAATCTTACTTAAAAGCAAGGTAATTAAAGAATCTTTGTTGAGCACGTTGTACCTAATATAAAACTCTCAATATCTGCAAGTATATGGATTGCAAACTTGTAGTCATTGAGGTATCGATCCCACGAGGAATTAGCTAAAACTAAATGAACCTAACTTTGTCTAAGGATATGAAATATGATTTGGGAGAAAATAAATTTTAGAAATTAAACAATCAAATAAAATTAAGCACTAAACCATTAATAATTAAGTTGTCATTAGAAAATAAAGGTCATCAAGTATGAAAGTATAAGATTCATTCTAACGTCATTTTGCTACCTTAACCATTTTTGATTCAATCAGTATCGATCCTACATTTCCATAGGGTTGATTGCTGTGTCTCAAGGCCTAATCCTTTGACTCTAAATGATAATCCCTAATTGATTCTAAAATTCTAAATTTGCAATCTCTCGATTAACCAAAATAGCCTAATGTTTTCAACTGGTTCTTAAGAAATCTATCTAATAATCAGGTTCTTACACAAGATCTCTCTTTGTATGATTATCAATTTGATATTTGTGTGACATTTTAGGTTGTTAACTCCTACTACCTAACCTAATTTGATTACTATTTATTCACTCTAAATTTATTATCGAAGTATAGGCAAACATTTCATTGAAATAAAAAAATGATTAAGTCACAAAATGAGCCAAAAACAAATCATAATATGAAATTAAAACATCATAAACATGTATAACATCTTGAAATCTATTTTACACATCAATTTTAATGAAAATAAACAAAGGAAAGAAGAAAGAACTTGATTTGGAACTGAATCTGCTATATGGAAAATGTTGAATAGCTGATGCTCCTCTTGATCTTCCGTGAATTAATCTCAACTTGGTCAGATAGAGGCTTCTTATTTTGTTCTCTTTTTGTTCTTTTATTTCTTAGGGTCAATTTTTGGGCTTACCCAGGTTATTTTGTTCTAAAAATAGCCCCAAAATGTCAAAAGATACGAAACAGGTCTTGCTTAGAAAGAGTTTGTCATGACTATAACAGGGGGTGTCATGATCGTGACACAGCCAAATTTTCTTCTATCACAATCGTGACATAGGATTTCACGATTATGACGCTGGGAAGAACATTCTGTCATGACCATGACATTCCATACACAATTATGAACTTGTCTTTTAACCCAAACATGTTCTAGCTTCCTTCAATCTTTATTTATTTAGTTTCAATCACTAACAAACACGTGAAAACACCTCAAAAACACAAAATTAAGATCCACAATCATGCTCTATACCACATAACTTAAAACATAATCAAATGCTCTATACCACATAACTTAAAACATAATCAAACTCTAAACCACATAACTTAAAACATAATCAAACAATCACATTAACATAATTGTAAGCCTAAGCATGCAATACTTATTTATTAATTACCGATAAACATACTAAAACACCTATCAAAATATAATATAAACTACACCTATCATCATCCCCACATTTGAACTTTTACTTGTCCTCAAGCAAAATTAAAAGACAAACTCAAACAAATCAAACAATACATATACATTAATGAAACATTCACTAATGATATAATGACATCTAACTTCACAAAACCAATTTAACATCAACTAAAAATAATTCAAGTTGTTACAATATATCAACTTATGCAATTTATAGTTAAGCACTTTGAGTTAAATATACATATTAATCAAGACCTTAACATCATATTCATTCACCTAACTTATTTATACACATATAATTATAATTAGTAGTCAATTAAAATTGCAATTATCACCAAGTAACTTTTCATGAAAATTCTTGTTATTTTCAAAGATTGATCGGATTTATTTAACGAAACACCACTTTTTTTCTTTAACGTTGATCTAGTCTTTTGATGCGAAGGCAAACATTTTTTGTGAATGTCCCCCAGTTACTCAACTAGGATATGTTTTATTAATTAGCTTGGTTGGATTTTAGCCTTTTGACGGGAAGATAAATATTTGGTTGTGAATGCCCCCGGTCACTTAGCTATATCACATTCTCAACTGACTATTAGCTCTATTTATAACTTGAAGGCCAGCAGAATAGTTATTTGCTTAAGACAATTTTTTTTATTTCACATAGCCTACCTCATTTCTTTTTAGCTAATTGTCCTCATGAAAGATTACCAATGATGCTACTTATTCAATTGACATAGAATTATAAATGTATGTAACAAAATTCCTAAGGTGAATGAACTAACGTCATATCTTAATTAACATTCATATTTAACCAAAGATACCTAAAACATAAATTTCACAAGCCAATATGCCTTTATAACTTTAATGACTATGTCTAAAGTTAAACTACTTCCATTAAGTTATAGCCATTGACTCATTTACACAATTCACAATATGCTTAAACCATGTTAACCTAATAAAAAAAAGCTAACAATATGGTATGCAAAATTCACACTCGTGATGACAATGTCAATGCAAACCTCCCAACACTTAGACAACACATTGTCCTCATAACAAATAACACATAAAGGAAAATTAAAAAAAGATAAGAAAAAGAAAAAGAAAAAGAAAAAGAAAAAGAAAAAGAAAAAGAGAAAAGTTAGAGCATGAAACCAATTAAGGTGATTGAGGTGGTGACAATGTTATTATTAGAGATCGAAGTGAAGACCTTCCCCTAGATTTCCTTTTCATCATCTTCTATTCCTTTAGTTGACTCCTAAGCTTGCTTCACTAACTTATAATCACTTTATAAAATAAGAGAATTAGCAATCCAAACTATTCTAAGAACACGAAAATTAAAACCTAATTACTAGAGTTCAAAACAAACCAAACTACACAATAATTGTATTCTAACTACCACACATGCTAAGTTATGGTCACTAACTTGACCTTGCATCCCTTAAACTCAGCCAAGATCAATTACAAGTGGCTTGCTACCACCCTTTCCGATCACTTTCAGTTTAGTAGCTTGGATATAAGCTATATGTAGCAAGATGCTAAAAAGGGCATGATCACTCAAATTAAGAAATTTAAGTAACATTAGTAACATCCTTCTCGATAACAAAATGTCAACATAATTAGGAATGATAAAATCCCCTGAATCTTGATGAAATTAAACAGTTTATGTTGTAGGAAGGTGGATTTCTCGTCTTCTTTTACAATCACCATCGTCCACTTTTCTGCTTCAGCTTCTAGAATAGGGACCCCAAATCTTCCTCAAACTCTATATCCTTTGTCACTTGTTCCTTATAGCCTACTTCTCCAAAGCATCCCTTGTCTTGCACTTTGATATACTCATCCATTATGTCTATTTTCATGTATGAGTCACTTTCCTTCGAATGGTTCAAGTCTTTATTTTTGCTAAACTCCACTTGCTCATCACCAATCCGAAGAAGCAATTTGCATTCATAAACATCTATCAATGTTTCCATCGTGTTCATGAAGGTTCATCTAAGAATTAGTGGATAGTTCTTATCCTCTTTGATATCTAATATGATGAAATCCACTGGAATAATGAACTTGTCCACCTTTACGATAACATCCTCTATTATGCCAATCTCTTTCTTTATGGATCAATCCGCTAACTAAAGACGCATCGAGTCTAGCTTCACATCGTTGAGCCCCAGTTTCCTGAAGGTCAACAAAGGCATAAAATTTATACTTATGCCTAGGTCACATAAACACTTTGCAAATTCTAACTCACTAACCACATAGGGTGTAAAACTTCTAGGATCTTTCAGCTTTGATGGCATGTGACTGGTGATAATAGAGCTATAATTTTCAGTTAGTGTGATCGTTTGATTCTCTTCCTAAGTTCACTTCTTTGTTAATATGTCATTAAGAAACTTTGCATACTTAGGCATATGTTCCAATTCCTCCACAAAAGATAGATTAATTTGCAAAATTTTCAACTTCACTATGAAATTTGCAAAATGTAACATCCAGTTTATTCTTTATCAATCGATGGGGGAATGGAATCTTAGGTGGATATGGTGGAGGGGCAACATAAGGAGGTTACTCACTCATTTTTATATCTTTCTTCTTTTTCTTTGGTCTTCTTCTAGGTGGGTTTCAGATTTTGTTTCCACTGGTTACTCTAGTTCTTCCCCACTTATGGGTGTGATTGCTTTGATTTGCTTCCTTGGTTTCGCTTTATTGTTGCTTGAAAGACTCCTCACACTTCTTATAGATAATGCATTTGCTAGTTGACTAATTTAGACCTCCAAATTATGAATGGAAGTGGCATGGTTTTTAGTGACTTGTTCGAACTTCTCTTCCAGTCTCTTATAAGCGTATCTATGTTCACAAACTTGACCAAGATTTTTTCCATTTTAGAGTTAACAAAATTATATTTCTTTTGTTGAAATCTAAGAGGCCTTTGATTTCAGAATTGATCTCCTGCACTATTCGACAAAGAAAAATTTGGGTGGGTCTTTTACCCAAGATGATAAGTGTTAGAGTAAGGATTATTTCCTCCTTCTCGACCAAATGGTGCCCCCTTATAGTTGAGTTACTTTGTTTCATTGTTTTGCATAAAGGAGCAATCAATGGTATCATGTTTGTCTTGCCACATAATTCACACCAATGCTGAATTGCCTTAATTGAAGTTGATGAAGAATTTCTCATGCTATTAAGTTGTTAGGTTAAATTGTCAATCTTTGCCTACATTTTTATAATCAAATCAACAGTAATGTCTCCCTTCTGATGTAAAAGGACATTTGTTTTTCTTACTTCTATCTAATGTACAAAGATAACTATTTTTCGCCATTTCTTCTAACAATTTTTCCGCTTACTCAACTGTTTTTCTCATTAGAGATCTTCTAGATGTTCATCAATAATGCCCCTAATGGGTGGATTAATTCTAATGTAAAAGGTTTGTAATCAGAATTCTTTGGGTAAGTTATAGTAAAGACATCTCCTCTGTAAATCCTTATAACATTCCCATACTTCATAAAGTGACTCCCCATCACTTTATTGGAAAATTGTAATTTGCTTTATCAACCTTGTCGTCTTTGTCAAAGGGAAGTAATTATCTAAAAATGCCTGTAATAGTTGCTCCCATATTGTGATGTTTATTGGGTTTAAGGAGTGATAATGTGTTTTGTCTCTATCCCTTAGTGTTAAGGCCAAGAGCCTCATCCTAGCAGTGTCTATTGACATTCTATGATATCAAAAAGTATCACATATTTCTAGAAAATTTACCAAATAGATGTTAGGATCCTCATTCAATAACCCATAAAACTACACATTGGTTTGCAACATGTTTAACAAAGCTGGTTGGATCTTGAATGATTCTACTTCCATTAGTGGTCAAGTGATGCCTTGATGTGCAGCATTGAACCCTGGTCTTTTAAAATCCATTAGGGTTTGCTGTTGGTTTTCTTGATTATGTTCTTTTACCATCATTATTTAGGTCTCTTCTTGACGTCTCACTCTTTGAATTGCTTATCATAGTCTCGTGATATCAAGTGCTAGAGTTTCTGCGATCTTGCTTGAATTTCAAGTAACTCTTGTGTTCATGCAATCACACATATACAAGAAATTCCTCAAAACAAAGGAATTCAACTAGTCCTAAACTAACTCCCCAACAACGACACCAAAAACTTGTTGAGCAATTTTTCTTAATATAAGACTCTCAATATCCATTAGTATATAAATTGTAAACTTGTAGTCATTGAGGTATTAACCCCATGTGGAATTAGCTAAAACTAAATGAACCTAACTTTGTCTAAGGTTGTGACTTGGGATAAAATAAAATCAAGAAATAAATAAATCAAATAAAATTGAGCACTAAATCACTTAACAATTGAGCTATCATTATAAAATAAGGACCATCAAGTATGAAAGTATAGAATTCATTTTAGCATCATTTTGCTACCTTAACTATTTTTGATTTAATCGGTATCCATCTTAGATTTTCGTAGGATTGATTACTATCTCTCAATACCTAATCTTTTGATCCCAATTAATAATCCCCAGTTGATTCTGAAATTCTAGATTTG
>JAOQML010004370.1:0-12717 GCA_027568935.1 Erythroxylum urbanii | reverse complement strand
TATTTAATTAAAAAGTTTCTCAAACTTTACAATCAAGTCTAACTTGATTAAAATAATTTTGCTCTCTTCAACCTATTCTATATATGGACTTATTAGGTTTCTAAATATATTGAAAATGATTATAAATTATAATCTTAATTCATAACTAGAATTAGGTAAATCAAATTTTCTTTTAATTTATCTTTAATTCTGCAATTAAACAATTTATAATCATAGATCAAGATTGGCATTTAGCAATGTATCATAACCACCCAAATATTTAGCAATGTCAAAGTAGTTTTGACTAACCTTTTCATGCATGATTTTTCGTATAATTCAATCCTTTCATCATACAATGTTCCAATTAGACATAAAGCATGGAATTAACGTCTATTCTATTTTGAATCCAATCATATTAGTTCTCCTTCATTAACTATTGACTCAAATAATGAAATTTGTAAAATATTTACAAAATGTCATTCCACCTTAGCCAAGGATTTCTCAAATCAATATTAATCGAGAACAAAGAAAGATTCTCCCTAATTAATTTAGGATATCCTTTCTTGATCACACAACTATCTCCATATAGTTCATGCTACATCCAATGATTGCCAATTGACCGATCCATGGTTAAATAGATTATTAATAGTATCAAAATATAGCAATTCCTACACAAGATAACTTTAGTGACTTTAAGTCAAATGATCACTTACACAATCATCACAATGAGAATCTCATAGACATACAAGTAACGTTTCAAATGGATTTATCATATCGGGTCTGTCTAATAAACTTGTTCTCTAACAAGCAGCCACACGTTTGTTTAAATATCTCCATACTTTAGCTTATGAGATCGACTATGCCCTTTATAAGGAAAAACATAACATGTGCTAGTCTTTTTATGTTCTATTAATGTCTAATCTAAATAGAACAATAACTAGGAACAATTTAGGGATAATACATAAATGCAATATGAATCTCATAATTATAATCTCATTATAATTTCATTTGGAATGTATAATTATTCCATGGACTTTATCATATACATCTAAATATGTATAAGATAAAGAATGCCTTTAAATAATTGTCACCAAACTATAACCAAAACGATTGACTATAAGGCATAAACTAACATGTACAACTTTGATGATGAATAAAAATATTTAAAACAACCCCTAAACATTGAGTGATTTCTTCATGGTATCAAGAGCAAGACGATCTAGGGATTATTTGATTGCTTTATCTCATTGACAGCAAAACTTTGCTACTTCGATTTTTGTTTTGAAGTGTAGTAATATCGATAACAAAGCTTGCTATAGCACATATAGCTTGTGAATCAGATCTCAACAGGAATTATTATGCTGTAAGTTTGTATGGCTCAGGATTCAAATTCAACTTTTTATTTCAATTTTACTGATCATTCTCATCATCATTAATGTCTTGAAAGGAGAAGAGAATTATTCCATATGGAAGTGGAACATGATTGATGTGTCTTACGCTAAGAATAAACTGGAATTTGTCTAAGGAAAAGTCAGTAAGCCAAATAAGATGAAAGAAGCCGAAAAGCTTGTCGTATGGAGGAAAATTAATTCTATGCTAACAGTAGCAACTAGGAATGTCGATGGACTGGCGGGCTACCCCTGGCCCGACCCTGGGCCATGGCCCAATGGGCTGAAATGAGTCAGCCCACCATTTATTTTTTAAGGTAAAACTTTCCAAAATGACGTCGTTTTGGATAAAACAATGTTGTTTTGAAAGTAACGGGCGAGCTAAGGGTTGAGCCCGGTCTGGTCTGCCCGTGGCCTACCTAGGTTAACCATAATCGGCTTGGGCCAAAAGCGGGTCAAGCTAGGTAGGCCAAGCTGATTTTGCCATCCCTAGTAGCAACGCAAATATGGAAGAAATTGGAAGAGAGGCATCAGGTAAGTAACACATCTCGAGTTTATGCATTAAAGAGACAATTACCCGCACTACAGCAAGAAAGGATGAGTGCAGTCGAATACTAATCCAAAGTCAAGAGCATATTAGATGAACTTACAGATTGTAGCACAATGGCAAACTGCACATCTAAAGAATATCAACAAGAGTAAAAGAAGGATAGAGTGTATTGTCTTTTGATGGGATTCAGTGATCAATTTAACTTTGTAAGATTGCAAATTGTAAACATAGATCCACTACTTACTCCGAATAAGGCATATGCAATTGCGATAGGGAGGAAAGTCAATCTAAACTGGTGTAAGCCAAACTGACCAATAATAATGGCGATGCATTTGTGTGATGACAATATAATAACAATCAAACTACTAGTTAAAATTAAAATTATGATCAGAAGGGTAGAGGCACAAAACCATGATATAGTCATTGAGGGAAACCAGGACATGTTAAAAAAATTGCTTCAAGATTGTTAGGTATCCTGCCACTTGGGAATTTAGAGGGAGAAGTGGCGAGAACAAACAACAGTCTAGTGCTAGAAATACAATAAATGTGGCGACAACTAGAGCAACAACTGGGGGTGATCATACAGGACAATTATAAGAGCAAAGGGGAGTAAATAATTATGTTATTCCAGGTTTGACAGTAGAGCAATATAATTAGCTCTTGACTTTGCTCAAAACCAAAAAGCCTACGACTGAAACGATTTTGACCCATAGATTATGGATATAGGGACAACAAACCACTGTACTTATCAAGGGAGTTTATTCAAGCTTAATGTATGTGTTGTGGGAGAAAATAATAAGGTAATTAACATTGCCTAACAAAATTTTGAGGAGTCCAAAATCAAAGGGACTATGAAATTGACTCATGAAATTAAATTGAAATATGTCTTATACATGCCACAATTTGGAATAAATCTACTTTCCATTGGCAAGTTAACTAAATATCTAAATTGTGTTATTGTTTTTCTTTTAATACATTATTATTTATAAGACCTGACTACCATGATGAAGATTATATAGGGTGATCATTGAAACATGTTGTAAAAGTTTAAAGGAGCTTAAGGGTTTATAATGGAGAAAAAAAACATCCTCCTTAGCCATGAACAAAGTCTTGGTCTAGTTAGATTATGGCACTAATGTTTAGGTATCTTTATTTTAGTATTTTTCTTCACATTGAAACTTTGTCATGTTTGCCAATTGAATTGAATAAGCGTTCTAATGAATATTTAAGGGCCAAGCAAACTTGATAAACATTTAATTTCAGTACTAATAAAGTACTTGCAATAAAGCACTTGAAGTTTTTGATATAATTCATTGTGATATATCTGTTCCTTATGAGACTACATCCTATTTTGCTGCATCATATTTCCTTACTCTTATAGATGATTTTGGTAGAAGTACATGGGTGTATTTGATGAAAACTAAGTATGAGGTTTCTCATATCATCTCATTCGTTTACAAAATGACCATGACATAATTTAACAAACCTATCAAAATGGTTACAACGGATAATGGCATGGAATTTGTTGAAAGTCCTTTGTTAATTTTCTTATGGAGCATAGTAGTTTGCATTGAAAAACTTGTGCTTACACGTCTCAACAAAATAGGGTCTTGGAGTGTAAACATATACATTTGCTTAATGTATGTAGAGCTAACCATTTTTAAGGCAATTTACTTATCAATTTTTGGGAAGTGTGTTTTAATAGCTACACATTTGACAAATCTTACACCTAGAACAATGTTAAATTTCAAAGATCCATACGAAATTCTTTATCAAAGGAAACCTAATCTGAATCACTTGATAACTATAGGATGCTTATGTTATAAGCACCTAAAAATACCAAAATATGACAATTTAATCATTATCCTCACCTTGTGTTCTTGTAGGATATCCTATTAGAAAAAAGGGATATGTATATATATATGGAATCTAAGAAGTTTTAAGTATCAAGGGATGTTGTACTTTTTAAGGATTCATTTCCTTATAAAAATTTAGATAGTAAAAAGAAGATGGAAGGAGATTTCAATATTAGCCTGTTTAGTGAGTTATAAGAGTTGGTCAATAAAATGAACAGCAAACCGAAACTCATAAACCCATAGTTCATGAGCTAGATAACTCCACACTTGCACCTACTGCCCAAGTTCCTTCAAATGAATTCGAGCCTCACAAGCTGATATGGAGTGTTGGAATAGCTCAGTCACACTCATTCATACTGTGGTTAGCAACTCGAATCAAGCTAAATACTAGAGATAAGATTAAATTTAAGATCTCATATAAGTTATGTCTTTTATGTACCAGTGAGGAAGAATCTATTAACTACATGTTCTTCAAGTGCTACCACACATGACAACTATGGACAGAATTTCTCAGTTTATTTGAGTTGCAGGATATGAACCTCAATTGGGAAGACTATCTACATTGAATCAATGGGCTAAGATAGAAAAGTAAGGAGGATTTAAAGGTATTCAAGGTTAGTTTGGTTATGCTTATACATTTCATATAGATGATGAGAAACACTAGGATTTTTAGGAAACCTGAGGGCTATAGTGAGTGCACCTAGATGGAGTTTTATCTTAAGCTAAGGATGACTATTTTGACAAAGTTTCATCAGCATCTCATCTAAAAAAGAACTAAGCAGTTACTGAAAATATAAACAATGCATATATTGTCAGTGGGTATTGTAGATAGCCAAATTGTACATACTCCAAGTGTTGGAGATGATAATCACTTCCTTTTGTAATTTCCACCTTTTGTGAATGAATATACTACTTTTTATATATAAAAAAAAGAATATGAGCCATCACAAACACAATCTACTATAGATCCTACTGCATTAGATCCAAATTTAAAGCTAACCTAATTATTAGTGTTCAGTAAGCCATAATGACAATATAGAAAAATGCTAGACAAGTATAAGGTCTTCATTATTGGCAATGTTTAAGTACAACCCACCGGCGAGGACTTTTGGACAAATATTTTTGTGGGAAATATAGTTCTAGCAAGTAAAACTTATATGATCTAGAACATGTTGAATTATACTCAGTTTGTTCATAACCATAATGCCTTGCTTATAAAAATATCATCTGTTCATGAGCCTAACATTAATATCAATATGGTGATTCTAAATGGAGATAGGCAATGAGAGATGAGATACAAGTACTCTAGATCAACAATATATGGGAGCTTTTGAATTGGCCATTAAGAAAAAAGAACCAATAGGATCAAAATAGTTTTATATAGTGGAGTTGAAAGTAGATGGAAGTATAGAGAGGTACAAAACTCGGTTCGTGATATAAGGATATATATATGTTGAAGGAGTAGATTTTTATGAAACTTTTGCACTAGTGGCAAAATTGACTATAGTATGATGTTTATTACAGTTATAGTAGCTAAAAATTGGTATTTTCATTAGCTTGATATCAATAATGCGTTCTTACATGGTGATCTTCATGAAGAGGTATATATGAAACCACCGATGGGATATCTTATAGCTACTGATAGTTGAGATTACTAGCTTAAAAAATCCTTATATATTTTGATGTAAGAATTACACCAGTGGTTTGCAAAGTTACGATTTATGATTGATGATTTATGACTAAGGGTTTTTGTTTTAAATAATCAAGGTCAGATTATTCTTTATTCTTTTAGTATTAGTATACATGGATGATTTAATCGTAGCAAGGAATGACAATGAATATTGTATACAGATCAAAGGTATGCTTCAGGATCAATTTATGTTGAAAGATTTAGGACCTGTCAAATATTTTTTTAGTGAAATTGTAAGGAAACATCGTGGCATATTTCTCAATCAAAGAAAATATGCATTGGACATTCTTGAAGAAACTAGATTGCTTGGTTGTAAACCAGTTACGACTCCATTAATAATAAATCATGATTTAACAAATATTGTAGGTTCTAGTTTTCTAGATCTAAATAAATATCAAAGACTTTTTAGGAGATTAATTTATTTAACTCTCTCACATCCCGATATAACATTCTCAGTCAACTTATTGAGTCAATATATGTAGAGACCTCTACAAGCTCATTATAATACAACATTATAAGTTCTACATTATATCAATAGAACACTTGGAGAAGGTGTATTTTTTTAGATTTTTGAAACAAATTGGATGGTTTGTTCAGTTATAAGCATTTCTTATCTTATGGAAAACAAAGAAACAACCCACAATTTCTAAATCCTCAATAGAAGTAGAATATAAATCAATGACAATAACCACTAGTGAGTTTGTATGGTTACCAAGTCTCTTAGATAATTTGTCTTTTTAGCATTCTTCACCTATGCAGTTATATTGTGATAATAAGGTAGTTGTCTATGTTGCCTTTAATATAGTTTTCCATTAATAGATAAAACATATTGAGATTGATTGTCATTTTGTGCATGAGAGGTTTTTGTCCAAATTTGTTGAGTTGTGACATGTACCTTCTTGTTTACAGAATATGGACTTATTCACTAAAGCTTTAGGAGATAAACATTTTAATTTCTTGAAAAGCAAGTTAGGCACTATTGATCTTCATGTTCCAACATGAAGGGAAGCATTGAGACAACTAATTTATAATAGGTATATTCATAATTGTAATTATTTATATTAGGAAATATGTGTCATAATTGATTAGGAAGTCTTTCACTGTAAGTCTTTTAAGGCGTTTTTATTGTAACCCTATCTATATAACTTTGATAACAAATAAAACTATTCCAAAAAAGCCTAAACACTGAGTGATCTCTTCAAATGGCCTCTTTTAAGCTAGTAGTGAGTTGCATTATTATGGGAGGAGACTTAAGGATGAGATTAAACTTATGTGAAAGGAAATTTAACAATCCTACTAAAATTAGGGTTGCACTAATCAATATAATTTATATGGTAAAAAGCCTATAACCTATAATACAATACCTGTTAGACCCTCACTATGTTCATTCAAAGTTGTTTTTTATCACCTTATAAGTTGTTAATGGGATCTCCAACATAACACGGAGTTGGAGTGATATGTGAAGATCTTATAATGGCAAGACAATGTTACTTGAAAATCTTGAAAACTAAGAATATATCCTTTGCTCACATATATGAAATCAATTTAAGAGATATAAGTAAAGAAAAAGACGGGAACTAGTAAAGGAAATGATTGGATTGTATGGGAAATCTACCAGCCTTGAAAATGATTTATAAACATTTGATCTTATCTAAAAGACAATTATCCTTACAAAAAATCAGCTAGCATGTAGTTGTAACTATAATTCACATGTGTCATAGTTTCATAGACGTATACTTAGCTATAATCAGATCCCTACATACAAGATTAACTAGGAGAAAATTCTTTTATTAGTCATAATAGTACATATTATTTCAAAATAACTCCCTTTGGGCTAAAGAATGATGGAGTCACATACTAAAGGTTGGTTAATAAGATGTTCAAGTCTAAAATCACGCAAAATATGAATGATATGTAAGGATGCAATAGTGGACCTAAGCCTAGGACTAAAGCCTAAAATCTTTTATAAGCTTGAGCCTAATCTGGCTTATATAAGAGGGCCCAAACTTGAGCATGTTCAAGCTTTAAGCTTACCTAATACGACCTAACAGACTTATTTTTCCTTACATTAATGCAAACTAAAATTTCTTAGTTGCCTAAAGTTTAAAATTCCATTAGAAGATAATAGTAGAAAACTACATAATAAAGATTTTCTTATACGGTAACAAACTTGATTTATTGATTAAACAATAATATGATAAGTTGTCATATAAAACAAAACTCAAAGTTCCAAAGTTTACTAAGCTTAATACTTGAAATAGTCCACTATGAGTAAATATTATAAAAAGATCCTTCAAATAGATGTAAACTCAAAAATACTAAAGAAAAATTTAACCATGTTTTCTTATTAGCCTCACTTGTTAAAATATAAGATGGAAAAAAAATGAGAGATGAAAAATGCAACTTACTTCTCACATGAAATCGGGACCCACTTAGTTAAACCATGTTAAAGATAAACCTATCATTATTAACTCTGAAAAAACTTCCTCAATGAAAATTGTATGAAAAAATAATGCGGTGAAAGACTAAAGACTGCCATGAAAATTTAAGGACTAAATTATAACTAACTGGAGATTAAAAAACAAAGATGTTTATCACCCACATAATGAGAAAAGGCAATGTTCTTAGTTTCTTGCTTATGAAATCATAAAAGGAACTCCAACGATGTGATTATCTTTTATTTTTAGTTCCGAGAATTCCTCTTTTGATTATTTTTTATTTGAGCTATCCCAATTCTTCCTCCTCTTTCAAAGAGAGAAATAAAAATGATTCTTTAATACCTTAAGGATTAGATAGGAAATATGAAATCACTTTTTCTTCACTTTTTTCTACTGAATGAATGATTAAAGTGGATTAGGTACTTGGGATTTATTATAGATTCTTTATAAATTTAGAGAAATAGAAAAGGAAAGTGGAGAGAAGGGAAAGAAGAGAGGGTAGCCAAGTGTGTCAATTTATTCATTGCGATAAGATACATTTTTCTTTATATACTTTTCCAATCAGGCTAGATACCTTTAAGCTTAAAACCCATCTCAAGCCTTTTTTTTATTTTCTTTTCCTAAGCTCGAGCCTATAATTGGGTTAAATTGAGTCTTGTTCATTAACTTTGGTATGGTTCATATAGATTGGGCTAGGCTTTCCATTTCTAATGATATGATAGTTAAGACTTAAAGTGAGGGAGATAATATAGCAAATCTAAGAGAATCTTTGGGTACATTACATAAACATGAGATGAGGCTAAATTTTCTAAAGTGTGCATTTATTGTTTTTACTAGAAAATTATTGGGTTATATAGTGATGCAATGTTATAAAAATCAACCTCAAGAACATAGATAATATATTTAGCACTACACATATAAGATTTATCAAAGTCAAGCAAATGGTAATTGGTAAAATAGTAATCTTGTCGAGATTTGTCTAAATAGCTGATCATCATCTGCCATATTTTTTACACCCTTATAGAGGTTAAAGGCATTAATTAGGGGCTTAAATGCAACTAGTCTTTCAACTAGTTCAAGAATTATCTACAACACCCTCCTCTATTGTCTACTTATAGACCAAAGGTACTATAATTCCTTTATATATTTGTTCTCGAATGAGGAATCAGCTCTGTGTTAGTAAGAAAAGATAATAACCAATATTAGTAAACTATCTAAGCAAGCTAGTTTAAAGGGTTGAACTTCACTATGCTAAGATAGAGAAAGTTCATTTGCCTTTTACAACATTAGCATAAAAGTTAAGGACAAATCTCAAGATTATATGGTTAATATAATAAAAGATCTAGCTCTTTACCAAAATCTATAAAACCTAAATTCCTCTATAAAAAGGTCAAGTGGTCAATAGAGCTAAATAAATTTGACATATGTTATCTTCTAAGAGTTAAACTTGAGTCCTAGCTAATTGATGACTTTCTTGTAGAATGTGTTGGCAGCCTTATGCAGTACAAAGAAAAGGAATCTACTATCCTTTTATTATGAGTCATTTAAATGGATGGATCCTCTAATAATGAAGGGAGTAGTGTATACTTATTTATGAAAGAATTTTCGACATGAAAATAAAATATATGTAAAAGTAATAATAAGTCAGAATATGAACCACTGCCATATGGAGTTAGTTTGTCAACCCATCTAAAAATAAAAGGCTCATGGATATATTACAATCTACAACTTATAGCTAGTTAAATATGTGAAACTTATGAGAATAAGGAAGAAAGTGTTAGAAGTATTAGATAAAATTTGTTATTCATCGAAGATTTAATTAAAAATTCTCACTGTAAGCACTTTACTAGAAGTTGTGCCTTAAAGTTGATTTCCACAAGTCTTTTGACTCACTAGAGTGAGAATTTGTACTAGCTAGTCTTAAATTATTTGACTTCCCCAAGATATTTATAGAGTGGATACAATAATGTACACCACAACTTCCTTTAACATAATGCACTTTAGAAAAAAGTGCTTTAGGCAATAGGCAAAAGCGTAGCTATAAGTATAATTATCGTTACCTTTTTATTAAGGCAACAAAATTTATATCATTATAAAAAGTAGCACTGCAATAAGTATATGGCAATAGAATTTTTTGATAAGGCAATAAAATAAAAAAAAGTTGCTTTAAGTTTTAAATAAGGCAACACATTAGTTTCAAACTATAGCAATAATGTTAAATAGATTTTGAAGCACTTTTAAGTCTTTATAAGGCAATAAAGTGAATTTTTTAGGCAACAATTTGTAATAATAAAAACAACAATTTATTCTTTCATCACCAATAATATTTAACGTAAAAGCAAACTCTTGTCATCACGTAGACAACATTTTATATATACATAAAAGCAATATATAAATATTAATGTACGTCTTAATTACGTACTTACTATCAAATATAAACGATCAAAAAATTGCATTTATATATAATATATAATCCATAAAGACTTGATTTTACAACATTTAACATCTTTAAACTACAAAAGAAAATTACATGTGCTTTTATTGTTACGAAACACAAAAGAAAATTCTACAAATCCTTTGTTCGATATTGGCCATCAAAAACCACTCATTTTACTACAGTTCTTAAATGTTAAGCAAATTAAGGGAATTGAAGGTGCCTTAGCATCATGGTAGATGAAAGAAGCAGCAATATTGGGTTTACTTTCTTCAGTTCCACTATCTTCTCATTACCCACATTTCCTATAGAAGCACCTTGCTCAAAAACAATATGATCTGCCCCAACATTGCCTGCAAAAATAGTTCAAATATTTTGCATGCTTAGGACTTTGAGATGAAATAACATAATATGGAACACTAGCTAAGATTGAAAATGCACATTCTAGGATTTACCAGTATTAATAACTGTTTAAGACATGTCAACAAGATCTCACTTGAAATGTAACAGGGTTTCTCTACATTGCATCTATCCTATTGCTGATGTGAGCCTTTTTCTATGGGAATGCGATTTGTAAGAGTTATCAAAAAGTTCACTGCCAGGTGAAGAGATACATGTATAAGCATTATTGTTGACGTGCTTATCTCTAAGTTAGTTTGGTGACAGTTACACTGTTTAAAACAACGCATATTTTTTGTCCATTTAATGAACTTTTTCTTCCATTATATGACACAAACAGGATTACTTTTGCCAAGCACCATTGGGCGCTCGCTCAATACTTAAAAAGTTTAGATTGGTCGCCTAGTTAAGAGCAATGCACTTCTTGTTGATACGGTGCCAAGCGCCTATCAACCGTGTACCTCAAATATATTCATAGTGAAAATATAGTTTTCTTAATATTGGCGTGGTACCTATCATCAAGTCTTACATAATTCTTATGTTATTTTTACAAAAAAAAAAGTTAAACTAGAACCTTAACCATGCTATCTCTTTAAGACTTAAGTCTCTTATGGCCTAGGAAACCACTTAAATGTTTTGATTCATATATAGGTTTCTTGATCTTTCTTTTTATAAAGGAAAGTTTCATATACCACTAGGATTCAAAAATTTTATCCTGAAAACAAAAAAAAGTTAGAATGTTAAATCTCTACATCTTTTACATTTTGCAGGTGAATACCATCTGTATTCGGGCTGCTCTCTAGCGAAGAAATGGTAATATTATATACTTTGATCCCTTCAGAGCTATCAAATTTTAGACGACATTAAGGGATATTTATGATGTTAATGTCTTGAACAGTGATGTTGCAGCTAGCATAGAATCTTAAGGCCTGTAACAAAGAGAGGGACAGTTACACATTCATGTACAATCTTACAATAGAACAACCACAACTGAAAATAAAGCTAAGTGATCAAATATTATGGTTGGTTTCATATTTGGGATGTGTTTGCATTCCTTCTGTAGAAGCACAGTAGAAAGTTTAGTTAACTATAGAACAGATAGCTTAAGATGTTTGCAGGAAGAAGTTTAAGTTGCCAAAGTTCAGAGTTAACCAACACTTCAATGGAAGCATTCCCAACTTCTTACAAGATCTGAAAAAGCTGGACAGATTGTAAGCTTGCTATTTGTCATCACTTGTTAATTGAAAGTTGTGAAAGAGATGATTACCCATTATAATCTTTTACTGATCATCCTATGCCAAAAATGAAATTACTGAAGAGAAATAGATGCAAGTGGACTAGAGAGACCCATTCCATCCAATATTTCTCTTTTGAATAATTTGCAGCAGCTGTAAGTACACAACTCACATATTTCCTTTCAGTTGCCTCGTAGGTGAGTTAAATATTAACTTCAGTTAGGATAGATGTTCTTATACAGGAGAATTAGTGATATAAAGGGCCGAAGTTAGTCTTTTCTAGATGTGAGCATTATGACTGGCTTAGTAACATTGTACATTGAACGGTTAAATAACAAACTATTTCAGAGTTGCGAATGCAAATATTTATTTATTTGTGGTGCTAATAATGGAGATGATTGATTATTTGACCTAGGTGATAGGAAAAGCGACACCGATAAAAATAGGTAATGCGCAGTGGATCAAAAACACAATACCCAAATAATTCTTTTCCCTACTGATCGCATAAGAGGAGCAACTAAACCCAACCAATCAAGCGCAACAATCACAAAAAGAACACAAGCACTTTTTACGTGAAAAACTCCTTCAATGTGAAGGATAAAAACCACGAGACCTATGGCTGGTCCAAGGCAAATAATCCACTATAAATCACAATTTTACAGCAGCAAAAACTGTCCACAAAGTGCCTCAAGCACAACTACAAGCAACCACAAATCCAACAATCAATAACAAAGATGAGAGAGCAAAG
>JAOQML010004335.1:0-12719 GCA_027568935.1 Erythroxylum urbanii | reverse complement strand
TATGTGCATATAAGAGTTAGTGTACATTCGTTCATGACAATTATCCCGGTATAAGTGTGAAGGTAGTGATTTTCGAATAATAAGTTGTGTAAGTGAATAGTCTCATTTTTATCCATCTTTAGTTCTTCAATCCTCACAGCTAACATCTGTAATTTTGACGCTATCATAAATTTGGATCCTTTATGAATAGTCTGCAAAGCATCCCATGCTTCTTTAGCTGATTCACAGATTGATATCATTGAGAAACGTCCTTCATCAACAGCACTAAAAATCACATGCATTGCTTGTGAATTTCCAAGTGCCCTCTTTTCTTCGGCTCTTATCCATTCAGATGTATCTTTTAGAACTATCTCTCACTTATTGTCAGTAATCATCGGATGTGTCCAACCATATAACACCAAATTCCATGCTCTTATTCATTGTGCCTAAATAAAGACCTTTATCTTTGATTTCCATGCAAGATAATTAGAATCGTCCAAAAAAGGTGGTCTGATAATTGATGCTCCTTCTCTTATAGCCATGTTCACAAAACTAGAATCTGCACCAACTTTCTCTCAACCTCACTTCTCGTAAAAAATTTTCACTCCTAATAGTACGACCGCCTCGTACTAACCTCAACAGAGGATTTTCTCAAACAATGTTTAATGATAACGAAACAAACTAAACAACTTAAGTGATTAAACAAAATTTAACATAAATGAAAACACTTGAGAAAGAAAAGAAAGAACAAATTTCCAAAGTTTTCGACTCTTCAGAAAATTATTCTAATAATTGTTCACCAATGACACTAGCTACTCAATTTGCTACTGCCTTGAAATTTTTTGCACTCCACTACCACATGATCTACTCATTCACCAATAATAAGAACACACCAAAGACATAGACCAAGAAACACTCACGAGTCTTCATCAATTCAGCCCGTATGTGTGTAGCAACAATCAAATCACATACAAACCATCAGTTAAATACCCAACCAAAAACTTTCAATAAGTAAATAATGCTTTAAATGTAAGAGCTAGGTCACGCTGGTATAATCCCATTTTCGGCTGTCTTCAATTTTCTTCACATCAGAAAAAAAAACCTCACCAAAACACTCACGTACTTTACTACAAAAACGTGGACAACAAAGAGTGATCTAAGCAATAAGACTAACTCACTAGAAAATCACGCCCATATCCACCACATTACAAAACACATATTAACTCATGTATGTCCCTCAAAGAATAGAGTCACGCATCAGTAAAAATTCAAGACATTAAAACCTTCACCCACACCACACAAAGCACTCACGCACAAGACATCAGTTGTAAGTCATATTTTGCACACTCAAAATCAATTCACCATTAACGCACAACACCATTTTAACTGTATTTTTTCAAAAATCCAATTAACACTCTCACTCCACCACACACGTAACACCCACCTAATTCACCTTATTATCATAGCAAAGACATACATGACACAAAACACTGAAGACTCCACACTAGTTACATAAAACTAGTTTTCTTAAATCTTATCCCAAAAAATCTGGCAGTACCAATATGAACCACCAACGTTATAAATTTGACTTCAACTTTGTGTAGAATTCTTTTATAGCTATAAATGTAGCAACCACATCACTTTGAGTCCAAGATAATAAAAAATGTGCCAATTTAGAAAAATATGCCAAAATAAAATAAATAGATATAAACATATATCTAACAACATGTTATTCTTTATCATCTATTTAAGATATATCCTAAAAAGCTTACTATAAAGCTCGTGCTTGTTTTCAGAAACCACTTTACTCAGTATATCAGCATCATTCAAATCGATATGAACCTTTTTCAATGTTAATCATTGCTCTTTTATCACAGACCTCAATCGATGATTTATGATGTCTTCACAAGATGCAACCTCTTGCATATTCTCAGGCTCCCTCTTAACAGTAAGTAATAGGTATTCAAAACTTGGATACATTGTAAAAGGCATTTTCTCCCATATGGACCTTCGAAGCTATGTTTCATCAATTATTGGATCCAATTGTTACCCCTACTCAATATCCTCAGTGGATTCATTTTTAGTACTGCCTAGATGTGGTTCATGTAGCTCGTCATTATCAGATTATATTTGATCACCAACAATGTATGTTTGGTCACACACTTCATCTTTTTAACCTGTAGATTACTCAATAGTTGAAGGAATTGGTGAAGAGCTAACTATGCCATCTGATGAGCTGCAATGTGATAATTTATCTCCATTCAAAAGATCAGCATCTTTCTCGTACTTTTAGAACACCACATATCTGCTCCTAACTACCTTTTACTTTTCTAGGTCATAAAGTTTGAAGCCAAATTGATCACCATCATATCCAATAAAGATGTAAGGTATTGAATTTGAGTCAAGCTTCTTTCTTTGATTCTTAGGTATGTGTCTGAATATCTTGCAGCTAAAAACTCTCAAATGATGATATGTGAGATCTTTGCTAGTTCATGCTCTCTCGAGAATCTCAAAGTCTAACAGAAATGAGGGAGAGCTATTAATTAGTAGACTACAGTTCGGACTGCTTCTCCTCAAAATGTCTTTGGCAACATATACTTCCTGAACATGCAACGAACCTTCTCTATAATGGTTTTGTTCATCCTCTCAGCAACCACATTATGTTATGGAGTCCTTGATTTGGTTTTCCATATCTAATTCCATATAATGTACAATATTCTTTAAACAACTTGGAAATATACTCCCCTCTATTGTTTGTTCGTAGGGACTTTAGTTTCCTCTCAATTTCCCTTTTTACCATAACATGAAACTTCTTGAAAATTTCAAACACTTGACTCTTAGGGTTCAACATATACACCTAAGTCTTCCTCAAAGCATCGTCAATGAATGTAACAAAATATCTGTTACCTCCTAGTGACTCCTCTTTAATAGGAACATAGACATTTAAATGCACCAACTCCAATAACTTTGACTTTCTTATATATCTTCTCTTGAAAGAGATTATATACTGCATTCCAATCAATCAATGATTGTAAGGATTAAGTGGTTATGAGTTCTTATTAGGGATAGGGGATATTCTAGAATCCCTTCTCTTTCATATCTTCCAATCATCGATGTCATATAATTGGTCCTTTACGGTTGTATATACTTCTCCGCCACTACACACCTTTAGGTGTGTCTTATACAATAAGCAACATAACTCTCCTCGGGCAACCGTCATTGCACCTTTAAATAGTTTCCACTTCTTATCTCCGAAAGTGTGTTAAAACCTTTCTTGATCTAACACATTAGCTAATATTAGATTTAGCCGTAGATCAGGAATGTGTCATACATTTCTTAAGGTCAGTAAGTATCCGAGGTTTGTTTGAACTTAGATATCACCTATACCAACTATCTGAGCGAAACTTTGGTTTCTCATCTTTACATTCCCAAAAATCTTCTCTATTATAGTTGGAGAAGTACTCCACCTTTGGAACACAATTATAAGATGTTTCTGTATCAATCAACCATTTAGACCAAAATTATTGACATAGAAGTATTCACTAGTTGTACAAACTAAGGAAGGGAAACTTCATCATCTGTGCTTGAAGCAGTTGCAGTTGTACTCTTATCATCACCATTATTTGGATGATCTTCCTTTTTTTAATCCCTCTTCCACTTATAGTAGAACCTCTTAATGTGTCCTAGTTTATCACAATAGTGGCATATCTTCAAGTCTTTGTCACTTGTGGACTTTGAATAGTTCTTAGACTTATCACGACCTTCGGGACTCCTACTCTTGTTTCTTCCTTTACTTGTTGTCACAAAAGCCTACATGTTTTTGACTCCAATCTCCTTTCTTCTAATTTCTTCAATAAACATACTCTCTTTGATTACATCCAAAGAGAACACACCTGCAGGTGTTAAGTTTTTAATCGTCACCACTAGCGTTTCCAACTGAAAATTTAAAAGGATGTAGTTTCACAAAAACTTGGTTTTGTTACAGTTGCTTTAAACTGTATCCGTTGTTACTTGATGTAAAGCAATTTTATCAACAATTTATAATTTTTTTAGCACAAACAAAAAAAGAAAAATTAAACATGAAATAAACAAATCAACACCTGAGAGGCGTCCGCGAAAGCGGAACAAAACCGTGAGGTTGCGAGGTCGAGTCGCAGCCAAAGCGGACAATTCTGATTAAGGTTGGATGCCGCGATATCACCCGCAAACACACGCCGCAGTATCACCTGCAAACACCTACAGGTGGGGTGTGGGGTCCAACATATAACACACGGCCAGTGATCTTGATCCCTTATAACTTGCCACCATAGGCATGTATTAAAGCATCTTTGTTCATTTTGTCCATAATTATTCCTAGTAGAAATGGACCAAGAAATAATATTGATGTATATTTGCAACCTTTAGTACATGAGTTAAAGTTATTATGGGAAGTTGTTGATGCATTTGACTCATATGCCAAGGAAAAATTCAAGATGCAAACTGCTCTAATATGGACCATCAATGAGTTTCTAACTTATGCCATATTGTCTGGATGAAGTACAAAGGGCTATAATGCTTGCCCATTATGTACTTACTCAACACCCTCAGTTACGATTGGGAACAAGATATGTTATTTTAGGCATCACAAATGATTAGCTCAGATCATCCTTTCAGGTTTCGTGGTGACTTATTTGATGACTCTAAAGAGCATAGTAATGCTCCAAATGCTCCATCTGGTTCTGACATCTTAAGAGAGCGAGAAAAGATTGGTAGAATGGTTAAAACCTCAAAGAAAAAGAAGAGACACCATAGGGGTATAACGATTGGTAAGGTGAATATGAGTGAGCATAAGATTCTTTGGACCAAAAGGAGCATATTTTATGACTTGCCTTGTTGGGAGCATAACCTTCTTCATCATAACTTAGATGTCATGAATATAAAGAAGAATGTGTGTGATAATCTACTCGTAACGCTCATGAATGTAGATGGTAAGACTAGAGATGATGAGAAAGCTCACATATTCCTTGAGGAGAGGAATGTGAAGCCCCATCCCTAGCTCAAACATTAGGAAGGTGGTGAATTGTTCATGCCAGTAGCTCCATATTGTATATCACCTGAGGATAAAGGGTTATTTCTGAAAGTATTACAGGATTTTAAAGTCCCGAATGGATATGGATCTAACCTCTCTAGATGTGTGAACATGAAAAACAAAAAGCTCATAAATCTCAAGAGTCATGACAATTATATTCTAATGCAAGAAATCTTTCCAGTGGAATTGAAAACATTCCAGTCCTCACAAGTGGCTGACCTCCTTCATGATTTGTCATTATTTTTCAAATCTCTATGTTCTAGATGCCTTGATCATAAACATTTGAATGCTTTACAATCAAATATCACAGAAATACTTCGCCGCATGGAGATTGAGTTTCTTCCTCCCTAATTTACGATCATGATTCACTTACTAATTCATTTAGTGAAGAAGATTAAGCTTGGAAGACCCGTACACTAAAGATGGATGTATCCAATTGAAAGGTTAGCATTATTGTTTTTATCTTTTAATGCCATCTTATCTCTTTTTTCCAATATTGGCTAACTATATATTTAACTTATATAAAAGGTATTTGGCCCATCTAAAAACATACTTCAAAAATAAAGCTCAGCTAAAAGGTTGTATTGTTGAGGGTTATATTCTTGAGGAGACTGTTACCTTTTGTTCAAGATATCTAGAAGGTGTTGAGACTATTTTCAATCGAGCACGTAGGAATGATGATGATAATCCTCAATCAGAATGGTATTTACTTGATTCTGGTGGTCGAGTAATAGGGGAGAAACAAATCACTCGTCTGTCTGATTGAAATTTGGCACAAATACATCATTATGTGCTCGCCCAATTTGAGGAATTGTTGAAGCCATTTTATGAGTAAGTGTTAATCTTATATGCTAAATCATATGGTTAAGTACTTTTATTTAATTTAGATATCACTAAAAGTACTAGATATCCTTCACTATATACAGTGTGTTCATATATCAAAAGCGGAGAGAGAATTGGAGAATTAGAGCTGATGAACCTTTGGTAAATAGATAGAAAGCTGATGAATTTTCAAATTGGTTTAAATCACATGTTATCCATTTATACATATATTTTTAGTATTTTTTAAATATTTTACTTGAATGATATTTGATTACACGTTAATGAGTACACAAAAACATTTTTGATAGGTATGCAAGATTAATAAGGAAACTCAAGAAGGAAGGTTGATAAAAGCCTTAGCTTGTGGTCCAACTCCTTTTACAATAAGAGTAAAGGGTTATGTCATCAATGGTATCAAGTTCAATACAACTACTCTCGAAAGAACCAGGAAGATAGAAACCAGTGGAGTAATGGTGGTTGCAAATGGAGAAAAATAATATAGAAATTTAACTGATATTTTTGAAGTAGATTACAATGGAACATATAGGGTAGTTGTTTTTTGTTATGACTAGGTGGACTTAACTAAAGGGGTAAAGCTAAATAGAAATAATGAACCTTGTGTTAACTTTTCTAAGTTAATCCATACGGGTCGATTCTTAAAAGATGAGTCATTTATTATTTACACTCAGGCAAGACAAGTTTTCTATGTCGCCAACAAAAAAGAGAAGGGTTGGCACCATGTTATTAAAGCTAAGCCAAGGATTTATATGATCTAGGAGATGATCAATAGTTTTGTAATTGTGATCATATGGTTTATAAAACTTTAAATTTTATGATTGGCCTCTTTTTTAGTGTATATGTGACTATTAGTAATTTCTTAATTGCTACATAATCTTCTTTCTTTTCTCTCTTTTATAACATTTTGAACTTTTTCTATTCAATTGTAATTATCTATTGAGTGATTTTTTTTCTTTTTTTGGACATGATTTACTTAGTGGAGGATTATGGATTTCCAAAGTAAGAGGATACGAGTTTTTCTTGGTCTAGCAACTCCTATACCTTGTCAAACGTCCAAGAAAAAGCTTGTTACCTCTTCATCGTCTTCCCAATGTATTGGGACTTCAAGTTCTACACCTTCTCAAGAAAAAAAATTAACATCACCAAGCTCTTCTATGCCTTGTCAACTGCCAAAAACATGACCAATGGGTGTGCCATCATCTTTTCAACCATCAAAGAAACCAACCTTACAATCACAACCATAAAAAACGCAAGCAGCATATCCATTCTCCTCTCAACCATCAAAACATATTGCTCCATCATTTGGACCATTTCTACCAATGAAAATGACATCAAAAGATCACCTGTAGCCACAAATTATGCCTAAAGTTGTAGCAATGTCATCCCAATCAAGGCCATCACAACATTCCAAAGATCATGTTCCATTAACTACAATCTTGCCAGTAACCTAAGATATAGAAGTTCCTCCAAAATCAAGTCTAGCAAGAGCAACTAAAGTTACTAAAGGTGCAACAACTGGTCAATTAGGAGCCCCTAAAACCCAATCTTCAGTAGCCCCAGTGAGACCTCCTCAACTTACTGAAATTGCAAAACCAGTTGGCTCTTTAAGACTATCATAACAACTTCCTGGGTATTCTTTTGAATGAGTAGAAACTATGGACTAAGAAAAAATGTAAGAAAATAGTCAACACTTATCTTATCCAAAAATAAAGGAAAAGGTTTATCATCCAATGATTAAATTTGCATGGACTGACAAGATACCAATCGATCCAGATAAGGTAATCTATATTGAAGGTAAACTCTTTTTTTTGACATAACTATATACTTTTATCAAATATTTATAGAAATTTGATAATTTCCTTGTCTGATTGATTAGAAGTAAGAGAAGGTGAACCTCCTAAGTGTGGCATAGTGAGTAGGGCGATATCCTCGATGCATGTTTGGCTTTCTCTACCTGGTCGGAGAATTATAGTTGAGTTTAATCAGTTTGACCAACCATTGAGGAAGGGAGGTCTTGTTTTTGTGCATTTCTTATCTAGTATTGTTGAAAATAGGTCTTATTGTCTTATTGGAGAAAGTAGTTAGAGGCAAGTTGAAATGTATTACAAAGAATAGATTGTGAAAGCTATTCGAGTATACTTTGATATTTTATTTTTGTGATCTTTGTAAGCTATTCAATTATATAGTTAGTTTTGTTGATGATTTCTTGTAATTTATAAGTGTAGGTGAAATTTGTGCTACCAAAACGTGTTGAGATCGATAAAGGATTACTAGCATATGTTAATAAACATTGGAAACGGTATAAGTGGGGGCTTCAAAACAAGTATTATTTACCTAATCTCATGAAAGAACAAACAATAGAAAATGTGCCTAACAATATAGTAAAAGAGCAATGGGTGAGATTGGTTTCTTATTGGTGTTCATCTAAGTTTGAGGTATAATTACTACCTTGTATATAAAAGCATATCTGTTAGCCCTTTTTGTTGTACTTTTTTATGGATGTGATTATTAAATTAATTTTACACCTGAAAATTAATTGAAAATTTTTTTATTTCCTAGGCACTTTATGAAATTGGAAAGGAAGCATGAGCATCTCAAGATCATATTCATACTACAGGTTTTAAAAGTTATGCTCAAAAGAGAGCTAAATTTGTAAGTTCCTTTTGTTATTTGGTTAAGACATTGTGGTCAACTGACTTTTGAAATTTGGTTTTGAAATTTGGTTATCTTCATCATATAGGTACTGAAGTTTGGTTTTCTTAAATTGCTTGTATTAGGTGGATGAAAACGGAAGAGAACCAAGTACTTACCAATTTTAGAGAAGCACATATGTCAGAAAAGATAGAGGGTATGTGGAAGAAGGCACAGAGTTACTGCTGGTATGCACCGGTAGACCATAAGCCATATTAATTTATGAACTTTTTTTTTTACAATATAAAGTTTATTTATGTTTGTGATATATATAGGAGGTTGTTAACACTAAGGTTACAAAACTTCCTCCCAGTCACAATAAGATCGTGTGGAGATTAAGAGTCAAGTCTTTAATGAGTAGATCTACTCTGCTGGTAATTTAAGTTTGTGTGTAGTTGGTTATGGTTTTGGGGTTACTAAAAGCAAGGTGTTTGGTCTTGAACATCAAATGAAGGCAAGATATTATGATAGCTTTGGTAGTAGCTCCAGTGAAGTGGGATATATTAAAGCATAATTAGACGTTGTTGTAAAACAAAGTGATGAGATTATTTCCCATCTCTAATGTAGGAATGAAGCACTTGAGAAAAAAACTAAGGCACTCGAGAAAAATGGAGAAGAACTTCAAAAAATGAATGAAGAGCTTAAAAAATGAAATGATATGCTTAAGAAACAAAATGAGGATGTAAATACAAAGAATGACCAGATTCTAACTAAACTCGATCGTTTTTGCTCGTTTATACATAAGTTCAGGGACAATTAAAGCACAGGTCAAGTTTTATTCTAATTTCTTACGTTTTTTTTGTTCTTTTAATTGGGTAAGGGGGTTCACTATAAGAATTTCTTTTAATTAGGTTTGGCTTGTGTTGGTTTTGTAGTTTCCAAAACTTTCCCTTTACATTTTCTACTACTTGCTGATGATGTTACACATGGTGGTGGTGGTGGTGTTCATCGTTTTGATAGTTATTTGTCATGATGGTGGTTGTTATGGTGGTTGTCGTGTATTTGTGAATTTGATGTTGTGTGGGAGAATTGGTTTCCACTTTTATGGGAGCTGGGATTTTATTACAAATGGCTCTCAGTTGAGGTTGTAGCATGTTTCTGCTTCTTTTGCTTGTAAAGCTGTTTATCTTAAGAGTTGTTTAGCCTTCCCGTAAGTAACATAAATTGGATGTCCTTGAGCTTTACCCTATAAGAAAAGGTTGCTTTAAAAGAAATAATAACAAATGGGTGGCGGGGAATGGGTGGTGTAGAGCCAATTTTGATGGACGAGCCTAATTCAAATAAGTATTTGACTTGTCAATGTCTAATAGTACTGTGTGCCATGCTTATATTTTAAGTGCTAATAAATGAATGATACTTTTTTTTTATGATGCAGAGTAATGGTCGACTGCATATGGTTAAGCTCTAGGTGTAAGCTAGTGACTGTGGAGGAAGAGTCTAGCCTTTATGCTTCTAGCTACTTTCGTTATTTAGTTATGGACATATATGTAACCAAAAATTGATTTAGCTACTTTCATTATTTGGGAGAGCAACTACATATAAATCTGTGTACTCCATACATTTATATTTTAATGGCAGGTTTTTTCAGCTAATTGGTGCTATTATATGCATATAAATCTGTGTAATATAATATTTATTAACAAATGTGAATTTATTATAATAATATGCAGATAAATATTTTAGATTAATTTCTAAAATTTATTATAATAATATACATGTGAGTGCTCTTAAAAAAGATGCACAAAGCAAATTGTAAGCTTTTTTACTAAAAATGGTAGAGTTTTTTGACGTAAAAAACTGTTTAAAAGTGAAAAATATTGACAGAGAAAAGCATCTAAAAGCTTACACATAGCATCTAAAATAGCATTGCCTCGGAAAAATTACAAACATAGGAAATAGATTTTTTAGGCTTAGATGTGTAAAAAATGTATGTTTTTTTCGACACATCTATGTGTCTAAGAAAACCGTCGAAAATAGTTTTTGTGGCACTTGATTTTTTATGCTTTATAAAGCATCTAAAATTATTTTTAAGACACAAAAAAGAATCTAAAAATTCCACTTTTTTGTGTCTTTAAACTCCATATTTTCTAGTAGTGATATTCTTTAAAGGGATGTATTGGTGGGATCTACAAAAGGAAAATTACGAGAGATCAATTATCAAAGAATAGTGAAGTTATATAGCCTTTACCAATTTTGCATCTAATATTAGTTTCCAAAGAGTCTCTCAACTTTAACAATTATGGGATACACTAAAACTTAGTGGATTTTCTATTAACTTCCTATAGACTTCTTCATTTAAGGATATCTATATGAACCCACTTGACCTAAAAAACTCTTTGTCCTCTATTAATCTCCATAATCTCTTCCCAGATATTACCAAGTTTAATAAGCTAAGAGAGGCAATTCCCAATCCACTTTTGGCTTAGAGTATTTCAACCTCATTATTGCTAGGCAGGCAATTCAGGCCAATGATCTATAATAAAAATGTGTGAACTAGGTAAGGAACTTATTGCTATCTCTAGATGTCTTTTTTCCTTATTTAGTTCAAACCTTAATAACTCTTTGAAAGATTATAAAGATGAGATGTGGGAGTTATTGATCTATTATTGGCTCGAGAAAGCATTAATAAGTCATCAGCAAAAAATAGGCATATTAGATTAAGCTCTTTGAATATGGTATGACATTTAAATGTTGGATCAGTTTTTGGTGTTAAAGTTCACCAATGTTGTGAGAACCTCTATACATACAATAAACAAGTAAGGGGATTCACCAATGTTGTGAGAACCTCTATACACACAATAAACAAGGGGACATCAATTCTCCTTACCTGTGACCCTCTTGCTTTTAAAGATATATGTTGGTTTTGCGTCAACAAAATTGAATTAAAAAAAACATAAGTAACACATAATATGATCCACTTCTTGAATTTGAATAGAAATTTGGAAGCATCAAGTGTTTAATGAAAAAAAGTCCCAACTAATAGTCACAAGCATTATTAAAATCTACCTTAATTATGCATTTTCTTGGGCAGTTCCTCCTATCCTAGTCCTCCATAAGTTATTTTCTAAGGAGTATAATGTCCCTTATTTTCCTTTCTTTTACGAAAGTTCACTAAGCATGATCCACTATGCTACATAGAACTTTACTCAATCTTTCAGCTAGTATTATAGCTATAATTTTGTAAATGAAATTATAGAAAGCAATATACATATACTCAAGTAAATATTTTGGGCAATTTACCTTGGGATAAACCATAGGAAGGCCTTGTTAATCTCTAAGAGCATTTTATTGTTATCAAAAGCTTTCAATACTGCATCAGTTACAATGTTCCTTATTTGTAGCTAAGCCTTTCGAAAAAAGGCTCCATTCAGTCCATCTAGTCTAGAAGCTTTTTCCAGGATTCAATTTAAAAACCACTTATTTAATGCCTCTAGCAATCATTGGGGAAATTAGGACATTGATTTCTTTATAGGAAATTTCATTCTTAATAAATGAGCATAAAGTCTATATAGTTGAACTACTTTAATTGAGACCTTTAGGAAGCTTTAAAAAAATCTAAAGGCCTCTTGCTTAAGGTCATTTTGTGAACTAATTATGATCCCGCCTTCCTTAACTAGGGAGAAAAATTACTTAATATTCTTCTTAACCAAGATTAATTTACATAAATAACTTATTTTCCTATCCCCTTCGAAGATCCGTTCCATCCTTACTATTTTCTTTAAGATAGAACAATAATTGTTTTTTTAGCTATATAAAAGCTTAAGGCATTCCTCTCTTAATTTATCTAAAATGTATATATGGGGTTCTAATAGACCTTATCTTATATCAGCCCTAACTTATGATTAGCTTTTGTCACTAACCTAGAAGTGTTGTAATATCTCCCACCTTTAAGCTTTTTAATTTCTTCTTTAATCGTAGAAAGCTACCTTGTAACACCCCCTCACCGTAGGGTACGCACCGGAATGCCCGTAGGTCATTCCGATACATATCCTATGATAAGGGAGTGCTACGTACGATCACTACAATACTCCACATGACATCATATCAATTTGAATAATTAAAGTAGTAATTGTAATTCACAAGATTTTTAAAACCAAACTCTTCCTCTTTTCATTACTCAAAATCAACAGTTTATACATCG
>JAOQML010004315.1:0-12720 GCA_027568935.1 Erythroxylum urbanii | reverse complement strand
TCAATCTCAATTAACACCATATGCTTCCAAAAATAAATCTCAATTTCTCCATTTAATAACTTCAATCTTAAAAAAAATTATATCCCCAAAAATTATAACTAAAGCCTAATCACAATAAAAATAATAAAATTAATCCTCAAACAAATCTGGGTCCAACAATTCATACCCCAGAATATGTCAATTGAGTGCAAATACAGTATTTGCAATTTGTACAAAAATCAAAATTCATGTGTGTATGCCTAATGATATGCATGTGAATGCAATGCACCTCATAATTTCTCAATGTTATTTCTCATTTATCTCAATAGCCTAGGGCTCTAACCCTCAATATGAAAAACGGGTTATTACATGGAAAGGGCAAGCTCCCTGCCCAGGTAGAAATTAATCCAATGAAAAACACTAGTGCCATGACACTTCGAAGCGAAAAAGAGGTGCAAAGTCATATACCTAAGGAGCAAACAACTATAGAGCCTCAAGTTAAAGAGAACGATACCCCTTCAAATGAATCAACGAAGGAGGTAAGTAATGAGTCGGTTAGCACAAAACCTAAAATTGCGATTCCCCACCTTTTCTTGGCAGGTTAGAAAACCAAAGAAGGAAGAGAAGGAAAATGGAATTCTAGAGACCTTTCGCAAAGTTGAAATCAACATCCCTCTACTGGATGTTATTGATCAAATTCCAAGGTATACAAGATTTCTTAAGGACATGTGTTCTAAAAAGAAAAAAAATAAGATTAAGGGCAAAATTAAAGTTGGTCCAAACATGTCCGTTGTCGTGCAAAGGAAAGTGCCACCAAAGTGTGGAGTTCCAGATATGTTTTCCATATCATGTATTATTGGCACAACTATAAACAAAAAAGCTATGCTTGATTTAGGATCTTTAATTAATGGCATGCCATTGTCAGTATATAGCTTATTGAATTTAGGACCAATGAAAGCAACCAATGTAGTAGTTCAACTAGCTGATAGATCTGTAATTTATCCTGAAGGCATGATTAAAGATATTTTAGTTAAAGCAGATGAACTTATTTTTCCTGTTGATTTCTACATTGTGGATATAGGTAATGATGTATCTCCCAATGCTTCTATTATCCTTCTAGAAGCTCATTCATAAAAACAGTAAAAACTAAGATTGAAGTTGATTTGAGTATTTTAACATTTGATTTGATGGTAATGATGTCACTTTTAATATACTAGATACCATGAAACACCCAGATGACCATGATTCTGTTTTTCACGTTAGCATGATTGATGCTATTGTGCGAGATACTTTTAAAAGTCATTTGGTGCAGGATAAGTTGGAGGTCGTTTTAAGGAACAATATGACAAATAGGGATGCTAAATTGGAGAGTGAAATTGAGCTTAAAGACACTATTATGGCACTTTCATCCATACTAGAGATAGAATAGAGGTTAGTGAATAGTTATATTCAATTACCCACTATTTCTGAAAGAATTCTTCCTTCTATTGAACAGTTTCCTAAGCTCGAGTTGAAACCATTACCTACACATCTAAAGTACTTGTAATTGGGAGAAGGTGAGACCCTACCAGTCGTCATTCCCAATGATTTAACCATGGTGCAAGAGGAGAATTTGATTCGAGTGCTAAAGGACTATAAACAAGCCATTAGTTGGACCTTGGTGGATAAAGAAAGGATCAACCCTTCAATATACATATATCGTATCCTCCTCAAACCTAACTCTAAACCTGTGAGATACCATCAGCGCAAGTTGAATCAAGCAATGAAAGATATAGTGATGAAGGAAATTTTGAAATTGTTAGACTTAGGGATTATCTTCCCTATCTCTAATAGTCAATGGGTAAGTCCAGTGCATATGGTTCCAAAAAAGTCAGGTTTTACATTGGTTAAAAATGAAAGTAATGAATTGGTGCCTATGAGATTACAAACTGGATGGTGGATGTGTATTGACTTTCACAAGTTAAATGCCGCCATAAGGAAGGATCATTTTCCACTCCCTTTCATTAATCAAATGCTTGAAAAGTTAACAGGTAAACTATTTTTTTGTTTCTTAGATGGGTATTCTAGTTATTATCAAATTGTTGTAGCTCTGGAAGACTAGGAAAAAAATAACCTTTACTTGTCCATTTGGTACTTTTGCATATAGACCTATGCCATTTGGATTATACAATGCCCCTAGAACTTTTCAAAGATGCATGATGAGTCTTTTCTCTGACTTGATTGAAAGCTGTGTTGAAATTTTTATGGATGACTTTACTGTTTATGGAGATTCTTTCAATCATTATCTTGATAACTTGTCTAAGGTTTTGCAACGTTGCATTGACACCAACCTTGTTCTTAATCTGCTCCAATCATACATCCTCCGAATTGGGATTTGCCATTTGAACTCATGTGTGATGCGAGTCAATATGCTGTAGGGGATGTACTTCGGTAAAAAAGTCGAGAGAAATAGCCATGTTATCTACTATGCATCAAGAACATTGAATCTCGCACAATGCAACTAGACCACTACTGAAAAGGAGCTTTTAGCTATTATATTTTGCTTTCGAGAAATTCAGTTTTTTTTTATTAAGATCTAAATTGTGGTTTATTTTGATCATGCAGCTCTTAAATACCTCATGGAAAAGAAAGAGTCGAAGCCTAGGCTGATAAGATGGATCCTTCTGCTATAAGAAATTGACTGGTAGATCAAAGACAATATGGGAGTTGACAACTCTATGGTTGATCATCTAAGCAGAATAGTGCGTAAAGAATATCCCTTACCAATTTTAGAATCCTTCCCAAATGAGTAATTATGGTTTGTTTAAGGTAAACAAGGTAAGGAACCATAGTTTGCTGATATAGTGAATTTCCTAGTCACTAGTGTGCTTCCACATGATTTGAATAATTTTCAAAAAAATAAGATCAAAAGTGACTCTAATTATTATATATGGGATGAACCATACTTGTGGAAAATAGGTTTAGATCAGATTATTCTTAGGTGTGTGCCTGACGATGAAATACATTTCATTCTTACTTTTTGTCATGAGTATGCATATGGTGGAAATTTTGTCCAAAAAGAATAGCTAGGAAAATTCTAGATAGTGGATTCTATTAGAAGACTCTCTTTAAGGATGCATACTTATTTTGAAAAGGTTATAAAAAATGTTAAAGAGTTGGAAATATTTCTGTAAGGGATGAAATGCCTCAAACTCCTATTTTAGTCTGTGAAGTATTTGATGTGTAGGGCATGGATTTTATGAGGCCTTTTCCTAGCTCTTTTTGGTTTTTTTTATATTTTTCTTGTTGTTGATTATGTCTCGAAGTTGGTAGAAGCCAAAGCTACCCACACTAATGATTCTAAAGTTATTGTAGGATTTATTAAATCTCACATCTTTAATAGATTTACAGCACTAATGATTCTAAAGTTATTGTAGGATTTCTTAAATCTCACATCTTTAGTAGATTTAGGGTACCTAAAGCAATCGTCAATGATCAAGGTACACATTTTTGCAATTGCACGTTGGAAGCTTTGATGCGCAAATATGGAGTCCATCACCATGTAGCAACCACCTATCACCCATAGACAAATGGGCAAAGCTAAAGTTTTCAATTGGGAAATAAAGAGTATCTTGAAGAAAACAGTTAATCCCAACCACAAAGATTGGAGCTCGCATTTAGACAATGCATTGTGGGCCTATTAGACTGCTTACAAGACACCCCTCGGAATGTCACCATATTGGTTGATTTTCGGTAAGATTTGTCATTTACTTGTTGAAATTGAACATCATGCTTTTTGAGCAGTTAAACAATGGAATTTCGAAGCTCAAGCAGTAGGAGAGGAGTAAAAGTTAGAACTCCAGTAGTTGGAAGAAATACAGTTGGAAGCATATGACAATGCTCGGATGCACAAAGAAAGGACCAAATACCTACATAATAAATTTTTACATCGGAAACAATTTCTAATAGGCAAAAAGTCTTACTCTATAATCCACAACTGAAGCTCATGACTGGTAAGTTGAGGTCTAAGTGGACTGAACCATATCTTGTCAGAAATATTTCTCCTCATGGTGTTATTGAGATTGAAAGTTTAGAGACTAGCAAAATATTTAAGGTAAATGGTCATAGACTTAAACCTATCATTGACAATTTTGATGTCTTTTTTGTAGAGGGGATTCACTTCACTCAACCCATTTATGAATCAATTTGAAGGACAAAAGTTGTGTAGAGCCAAAGATAATAAAGAAAGATGTTAATTGGGAGGCAACCTATTAATTTTTGTTTATTTTTTACTTTAATTGTTTAATTTCTCTCCTCTGGTTGTTTCTTTTTTGCAAGAAAAATCAACTCACCCTACACCCACAACGTAGATAACAACCATACCACACTCAACTCCTCCACTATAGCTTGTCTAGGGAAGTTTCTTTTCTTTGTTTATCTTTCATTTTTTATTCTCTCCTTTCCTTTGTTAATTTTTGGTGTTCATTATGACTTGTGTTATGTTATTATTAAATTTTCTATCCTTTTTCGTGATTTTGTGCATTGTGTTTTTCTACATTGAGGACAATGTAGATTTTAGGTGTGGGAGAGGGATTTCTTGATTTTTTAAAAAAATTTTGTTTTGTAAATTAATGTGCATTATTTTGTCAAATTTGGAAAACATGATGGATTGCAAGCATGAATAGTGGTTTGGTGATAGAATGACTATCTTGTTCCGCAGTGGTTGATTTGAATGAAAAGTGTACAAGATTTGACAAAAGCTTACTTAAATAAGTGAGAATTGAGCTTTTAAAAAGTAATTACATTCTTTGTGCTCAAATTTTTTTCTTGTTGAGTATTGTCGCACATAGTTTGATCATTCTAGAACTTGCTCTGTTATGCATGTTGAGACCACTAGTGAATTTAGTGCTTTAAGGTGATAAAAGGCCTCTAGGATTAAACTATTTTGGCTTTCTAAAACCTACCCCATATGTTATTTCCCCTAGTTAGCTAGGTTGTAGCCTTAACCTCTTTCTTTGACATAAAACCACAAATTTTAGCCCAACCTTGTGTTTTTACCTTCGTTTCAACCCGTTATTAAAGGAATGGAAAACTAGTTGCTTTAACTTATTGGTTTGTGGTTTGAGGTTGACATGTAACAGCAATAAGTATGGTTATATTGAAATCTCATGTTTTAATTCTCTACGAATGTAAAAAAAAATAAATTTGTGAAGTGCCCAAAAAAAGAAAAAGAAAAGGGGCAAAAGTGTTAAAAAAGAAAAGAAATAAAGAAAGAAGAGCAAGTTTAACTATGAATTTCAAGTCCTTGAATATCCTTTATGCAATCATGAGTTACCTATGTTTTGGATCATAAATGTTCTTAATTGTTATCTTTGGATCCTTGAGATTTCTAAATTTTGATATCAGAACATCATTGTTGCCATTATTGGGGTCATTATTGGAATATAGGTTGAAGTTGAGCAACATAGTCTATATTACCTTTGATAACTATAGCTTAAATAACTTTTAATCCTACCCTTTTCCTTAGCCCCATTACAACCAAAGAAAAGACCTTTTTTATTTTTGTACGAAATTCACAAGTGGTTGCGATGTGATATATTTGCAAGCATATAGTAATATCACTCTATTGTGGCAAATATGAGTGAAATGTTCTATAAACACTTCTTGAGTGCATTGAGTGAATCTTCATGTGAGGTCAAATATGTTGCATTTTGAGTTTGGAAAGGTCACTGGGAATTGTGATGGTTGTTCTAGAGTTGAATCCTAGGAATGCATGTGGTTTGACTGTGATCTTGGTTCGGTAACATAATGCATGTTGGCTAAATTTTTCAAAAGAGCTGTAAACTGTTTTATTTTGTTTTGTTTTCAAGTCTTTTGAATGCTTAGGGAAAAACATTGTTTAGGTGTGGCAGAATTTGATAGGTTAATTTACATATCAATTTAGGATATTTTGGAGCATATTGGATAAATATTGTCCTAATTATGGTTTTTTTTACATTATTTTTGGAGGTTAGAAAATATGGAGCTGTTTTGGAGAAAAGGAGTAAAAAAATGCAGCATAATTAAAAGCAATACGGCAGTGCGTAAGCCAGCTGCTGGGAGAACAAAAATGCATAGCACGGATAAGGTAAGGAGAACAAAACGGCAGCACAAAGGAGGAAAGAGCAGAAGATAAACGTCAGTAGCTAGCAGGGGAGCCCAACAGAAGGAAACAACGTAGCAGACCAAAGCAGAAAGAATGAAACGACAGTAGTAGAAGGAGAAACACCCAGCAGAAAATGACAAACAGTAGCAGAACAAAAGAACTAGCAAAACTGACACCACAAAAGCAAAATGCAAAGCAAAAGAAGCATAAATAACAAAGATAAAATGACAACACCGAGGAGAAAAAGAACAGTTCAAAAACGCAGTGGACTGGATGATGTGAGAAGTTTTATCTTGGAGGGTTTTTGTTTTACAAAAAAGAAGGAACGTACGTAGGTCTATGGTGCAAAAAAGAATATACGAGGGCGACTTTTAAAATAAAGCGATGCAGCAATTGCTGGAGTTTTTTGGAATATACGGGACGTCTTTTAGAGTTTTGGCAACAATCGACAAGCAGATATTGGAGATGTCTACACTGGTTCCACCTTCTGCTGTCAAGGGATAGAAGACGTGCGTAGTGTTTTGGAGTTTTTCTTTTTACCGAGGAGCTTTCCAACGTTTTTCTTCCTCTAAACTTCTGCGGTAAGATAATTACTTGTCACTAATATTCACGTGTTCTTTCTTTTCAATGACTTATAACTAATTTATTTATTATAGTTAGAGGATTATATTGAAGCCTTGATTCTAAACTGATTGGGAGATCGAATAATTTTATTGAATTCAATTATGCATGGATATTTAATTAATTCCTTAATTTCACTAATTTTATGATAGTTTTAGGTTTTATTGAATAGATGCATATATCTAATAAAAATGAAATAATCTACTGCCAATTAAAACGACAAATCCGTAATTGTTTGTTGATTTTGATAAGTGACAATTGACATAATTTCATTTCCTCATTAAGAAGTTTAATCTATGTCGTAGAATTAATTAATCTGACTGCAATAAATCATCTGTTGAGTTTGTTGGTTAGAATTAGATCTTTCTAGATTTTAAGATTCTCGAAACGTTAAATTTTACGAGCTACCTCTGGGGTTGTTTTTCAATTAAGGAGTAATAATTCTATCTGTTTGTGATTACCGTACAAGGTAAGGAAACATTGGTTATTATAGATCTGTTCTTATATGTTGAATTACTTTTGTATCAATGATCAATTGCATGAATCAAGGTGGAAATAAATTTCTTTAACTAAAAGTCTATTTTATTGAATTTCAAATCAATTCATTTTTGTTATTTTTATTCACTACAAGAAAACTATACAATTTGCGACGTTTAAAAAACGTCACAGAATACAATTTGCAACGTTTTAAAAAATGAAAAACGTCACGGAATGTGATGTAGGCAAAAGGTTTCTGCGACGTTTCTCATAAAATGTCACGGAAAATATGGACATTCCGTAATGTTTTAAAAAAACGTCACTGAAAGATTAGTCTTTCCGCGACATTTTAGAAAACGTCGCGGAAAGTTACATTTCACGACATTTTTTAAAACGTCGCGAAAAGTTACATTCCGCAACGTTTTCTGACATTCTACGACGTTTTTAATTTAATAATTATTTTTAAAATACAAATTTTTTTAAATCTTATTTGTTTAATAACTATTCAATATTATTTATAAATTTTATTTAGTTAATAATTCTTCAAAAATTATTTTTGATCCAAGTACAAAGTACAAAGTAATCAATTTTTTTGGTATATCATTAAAAAAAGCAATGTACGTTACGTAAGTTCAAATACTTTGTCCTATCACAATCTCAAATCACACACAATAACAAAAATGACAATCATCAGTTTTCTCTTCCATCCCACAATTATTCTCACTTGCTTTTTTTGTTACTTCTAAGTCATCTTTATAGACAATTTTCTCATCGCTATCCTCAGGTGAGTTGCTCTCAATATGAGCAGCCACATGATCATTCGGACTTTTTGGATTCTGTATGCATAGCGGCTCTACAAAAGTTTTTTCTACAGGCTAGCAGAGAACTTTTCACATTATGGGATGTATCACTTGTGAGAGAGGTTAGACTAGGCATATCCAATTTCCCATTTTCCCTTACTGAAGTATACTGTCCCCCCTTTTTGTGAAGTTCTTCGATAGCTTGCTGGTTGCAGCATGTTGACTGACCTTCTATGCCACCATTTTTGGCATCAACCTCTTGCAATTCTAAGAGCTCTAAACAGTGGTTGATGTGCTGCAATTTCAAACATACATCATCCTGAAACAAGTTGATGTAATCCTGAAGTTTCTTGATTTAATTTACCTTTAAGGGTGATGTAAATCTGAATCCTAAATATGAGAAAATAGTTATTAGAAGCTCAACTTGATCTGAATTGTAAAGAAATGTTACCCCTTTTGATTGACATAGTAAGCCACCAAAAAGGACTCAAATCATAAAATTCATCACCAAAGTTCAGAAGGAACTTAAACTAATTGATGAGAGCAGTCACTTCAAATCCATTTGGGAAAGTTGTACGTTGAAGAGTATTCTTCTCCAAAGAGCCTTGTTTAGCAGCACCTGATGAAACTGCCCCATCATAAGGTTCAAGTTTTAGAATGTTATGTTTATAAATAGATAAACACTTGAACAGCATCCAATCAAAGACGTAATGATTACACATTGACCAAACTAGAAACTAAATTAGAGTATATTTGTGTAACAAAAGTGAGCAATTGCAATCAGAGATTTCTAAAATAACATATTGAAGTTGATAGGCAAACCAAATGTGGAATCACTTTCCAACCATTCACCTCAAGAATTTTATTGTTGTCAAATTGAGAACATTTGATTACACTAGAAATCAAAAAATTTTCCTCAAAATGATGGAAATTCTTTGTCATTTCAAGCATAGACTCATAGCCTGCTTCTTCATAACCACTAAAGTCTACTGTCAAACTGTAAGTGACCATCACTCTGGAAATAGATTTCAAATCTAGCATAATATTACCAAATATGGATCATAATTTGCTCATAGAAATCAATGGCACGGTGATTGATAGCGATTTGCTATGCTTGCAACAAAACTCTGGAACAAATTAATATGTAATCATCCTTACCTGGGAACTGCATTAAATAAGGAAAGAACAAGTAAAGCCTAATTTTATTGAATATGAGCTATCCATCTGCCTTGGCTATTGAAGTATTTTCAGATGTCTTCACACATGATACCAGCATCACATTTCGCTTCATTAGAGAAGAGAGAAGCTTTCTATAAATATTTGGGCTTTTTGACCAAGTATTACCCGAGAAAAGACACCTCTAATTCCTTAGGAGGTTCCAACAAAGTGAATGCCCTTTTCTTCAGAAAAGGCATTGTTGGAAGTGCCGATGAGACCTACTCACACAACAAGCACCTGCAAATTTCCAAAGAATCAGCTTCACCTAAAACAATACGATTCAATAAAATACAACATTATATAAAAAAACAAAAGTACAATTTGATTCATAAGAACTGTGAGTTCCAGATGTAGTTGATTAATGGTAGTAAAAAAAACTTGTAATTTAAACAGATAATTTCAAATACATAGAAATAAGCGATCGGGGAAGACTAAATAGAGGCGATAAATAATAAAAAGAAACCTAGTCCAAAAACAAGAATAAGATCAAGAAGAAGAAGAAGAAGAAGAAGAAGAAGAAGAATCATACTCGTAGTAAACAAACAAACAGTTAATCTAAAAAAAAAGTAGCAGAGGACTTAAGAATATAATTTAGAAATGAAAGGAAACGTAAGAAACAAAAGAATCGTCAGAGAAGGTAATATGAGTGGGACCATGAACCATCGAGCAGGACTAGGCAGAGAGCTAGCTATGCCAGAAAGGCCCATGACTAAAGCTAGGACCAAGAGACTTAAAGAGGCTCTTTATACATATGTGGGCTTTTATCTTGAGAGGATGGCGAGCTCCAAGCCTATTGGAGGAGAGTTTAATGGAATTGAGCCCAAACTAATCCATTTAACTCAAATCCTTGGACCGGATACACTTAGAGCTTAAAGACAAGAAGATTTGGGCTATTTTAATGATTCATCACTTAAGCCCAAAAGCATATGGATCCAGTAGTGGCGCAACACATCATACCTATTTATTTAGTTTTTGGACTTTGTTTCTTTGGGCTTCCATATATTTTAGCCCAACCTTTTATTATTTAACCTAGGTATAAATATGTGTTTTTAGGTCAAAATTTTCAGAACTTTTTAGATTATAATTGTTGAAAAGTCGTCAGCTTCAATAGGGAGAAACATTATTCTCTTGTTCTTGTTACCTTTCGAACCATCTTTCACTTATCAATTGCTTCCCCAATTGTGGCGTGTCGATTGTTCGTTTCTCTGGGTTTTATTTTGATCATTGGGATTGTTTGGAACAAGTTTCCAAGAGGTTTCGTAAAAATCAAACCTTGCGTATCCTTATTTTTCTTATTTGTTGAATTCGAAATTTTCATCCTTCTTAATTCCTCAAGGTCGAAAACACACCAAAACAAAACACCCATTGAAAACTCCATCAAATCATCATCAATCCTTCCCCGGTGCTCGTTATTTGGTATCAGAGTTGGTTTGGAGGAGAATTCTTATTCAACTCCATCAAAATTCAAGAAACCGCCGCCATCACCATCCAATTATCGTCGTATCATCAATTCAGGTTTGAATTAACTTTTGACCTAAGATTTCAATCTTTCTTCTTGTTTTTATTTTAGTTAGGGTTTTCAATTATTTGTTGAAAGCTTTTAGCTTATAGCAAAAAAAAAGTTGGAAAAAAAGTTCAAGAAAAAAACGAAAAAAGTCTGAAAGACGAAAAAATTTAAAAAAATCCAAAAATTTGAGGGAGTCATTGCCATAACTTAAACACGAGGGGAGTGACCAATTCTTGAGTGAAACATGTGAGGGAGTGTGTGAGGTTGTTTATCACTAACTTTGTTTTGAGGGTATATCATTTTATTTACAATGTCCCAGGGAGGTAGTAATGATGATAACCAAGGGGGAGATGCAACTATTGCTTTCACTTTGAGAGCTATACAGCAACAATTTGAGAGGTTTAATCTAGCCTTAAATGAGATTAGGGGACAATTGGATGAGCTCAGACAAGGGAGACGTGAGAAACCTCAAGGTAGGCGTGCAGATGTACATTAGCAGAAACCACCACCTCGTAGACAACTAACACAGTATGAGCCTGAGGAGGAAGAGTTTGATGAGGAGGAGGAGGACTATAAAGAGCGCATGCCTAGGAGAGCTCAGATAGGAGAATCCCTCAACAGGCGAGATGGAGACCTCAAATCCATCAAGATGCAAATCCCAGCATTCAAGGGGAGGAATGATGCTGAGGCATACTTGGAGTGGGAAAGGAAGGTTAATTTGGTCTTCGAGTGCCATAACTTCTCAGAAGAGAAGAAGGTAAAACTTGCTGCTGTTGAATTTACAGATTATGCACTAATATGGTGGGATCAACTTATGACCTCTAGGAGGAGGAATGGAGAGAGACCTATCAATACTTGGGCAGTAATGAAGGCATGCATAAGGAAGAAATTTGTGCCTTCTTACCATTATAGGGAGATGCATCAAAAGCTCCAAAGACTCACACAAGGGTCTAAGTCAACAGAGGACTACCACAAGGAGATGAAGATTGCTATGATCCATGCTAATATAGTGGAGGACCCCGAGGCCACCATGGCAAGGTTCTTGAGTGGATTGAATAGGGAGATAGCAAATGTGGTGGAGTTACAGCATTACTTGGAGATTGAGGACATGGTGAACATGGCCATGAAGGTGGAGAGACAGCTCAAAGCTAGAATGACAGCAAGGAATGGAGCAAGTTCTAGTTATTCATGAAACTCAAAATGGCCCAAGAAGGAGGAAAAGTACAAAGGTAAGGGGGTAGACTTCAAAGAAACACCTAAGAAACCAATTGGAGAATTTGAGCAAAAAGGTACTTCTAACACCCAAACTACTTCTAGTAAACATTCAACTATAAAATGTTTTAAATGTTTGGGTACTGGCCATATTGCTTCTCAATTCCCTAATAGAAAAGTGATGTATATGAGGGACAATGGAGTTATTGATTCTAAGGATAATGATGTTCATGATTTTCCATGTGATAGTGATTGTGATAATAATGATGCATGTGTGGAAAGAGCTGTCACAAGAGAAGCATTTGTAGTTAGGAGGGTGTTAAGTACTAGAGTTAGAGATGAGATTTTGGATCAGAAGGAGAACGTATTCCATTCAAGGTGTTTGGTGGGTGGAAAGGTGTGTAACTTGATCATAGATGGAGGTAGTTGTACCAATGGGGCTAGTCAAACTATGGTGAAGAAATTGGGCTTGACATGTAGGAAACATCCGGAGCCATATAATTTATAGTGGTTTAATGGTAGTGCGGATGTGAAGGTGACTAGATAAGTACTGGTGCCATTTTATGTAGGGAGATATGAGGATGAGGTGTTATGTGATGTGATACCTATGGAGGAAGGACATTTGCTATTGGGGAGCCTTGGCAGTTTGATAGGCGAGTATCACATGATGGGTACACAAACAAGTACTCATTCAAGTTCAAGGGTAAGAACTTCACTTTGTTACCTTTATCACCTCATGAGATCTACCTGGACCAAGTTAAAGCTTTGCAAAGAGAGGAGGG
>JAOQML010004280.1:0-12724 GCA_027568935.1 Erythroxylum urbanii | reverse complement strand
TATAAAACAATTTCAATTTCCAATAATCACAAAACATTCATAAAACAATTTCCATTTCCAACAATTCCAAAATATTTATAAAATAATTTCCATTTCCAATAATTACAAAACATTCATAAATCAATTTCTATTTCCAATAGTCACAAAATATTCATAAAACAATTCCATTTTCAATAATCACAAAACATTTATAAAACAATTTCCATTTCCAACAATTTACATTTCCAATAATCACAAAATATTCATAAAATAATTTCCACTTCTAACAATCTCAATTCAAAGTTTCAAACATGAGGATCAAGTTGAAAGGTATGATATGATTTACATAATTGCCAAATAATGAATGACATATCTTATATAATTGTTCATATGAATCTATTCATAACACGATGATCAAGTTGAAGGGTATATTCATAACATAGGATCAAGTTGAAGGATATAACTTCTTTGAAAATGTTTTTTCTTATTTAAAGCTTTGGATCTTCTTTTCATTTCTAAAAAATGATAATGTTATATATACCATTCTATATTTCGTTCTTAAATATATAAGTTTCTTTTACAATTTTTAATTGACATTAATAAGTCTAAGTATAAATGATTGGAACCTACAACATATTCACAATTTGAAAAAGAAGTTCTTTTTAGGATACAGTTATTACATCACTACTTTCACACATTATCTATTATAAATATTTATGATACCCTACACATATATATTACCAAAAAGTTCAACTTCAACTATTTTATACTCAGTTAATTATTTACCCAAATAGGCAAATACTATCATTAACTACAACCGAATTATTATTAATTTACAACTGCATAATTTTATATTCAACTAATTATTTATCTAAAGTCAATAGTCAATACTCAAATACTAAAAATAAAATGCCATTTCACAAATATTAAGAATTTGTCAATTAATGATTTAAGTCTATTCAAGTTTACATCTTTAATGTTGTCGATTTAAAATTTTAATTTAAGTTGTTTCAACTTGCAAGTTTCAACTTACAAACTTTCAACTGAATGGTTGAATCAGTTTAATTCATCAATATCATCACATATTCATATGAGGCCGTGCATTTCATTCATCCAAAAACTTATCATAAATTATCATAAATTTATCTTAATTAGATAAGCTTAAACTCATCTTTATTTTAGAACCAAACCAGAAATAAATAAACCAAACAATAATTCATCTCTAATCTCCAATCCAACCCAGACAAATAACAAAATCGTAGCGTCTTATTCAATTCAACTCCAATATTCATATTAGAAATCACAACACTGTAACCATTCAAATCCAATTCCAATCCAGATACACACAAAATCTCATTCAATTCAACCCAAATCACAAAACCAATTCCCAACTAATTCATAAAGCTAAGATCCAATTGATCACAATAAAAAATGCAATTAAGTTTAAGCAGGAAAAAATTCACTAGCAAGAAAAACTCAAAAAACACACCCAAAAATAATTCACTAGCTTCGACCTTCAGGTATTGGGTTGGGTGACAGTCACAGGCTTTAGGTATGTAGCGGTAGCCGTATGGATCTGGGCGAGCAGCAATGACGACGTGGTGCGGACGTGCGGTGAGTGAAGCCCGTGGATCGGGGATGTGTGAACGTGCGAACGTGCGAACGTGGTGGATCGGGGAGGATGAGCGAAGGAGAAACACCGCCAGTGTGTGTGTGAGAGAGAAGGGTGGTGATGGTGACTGGTGAGTGAAGAAGTGAGATGAGAGTCGATGTGAGAGAGAGACATGAGGACGTAGAAGATGATGTGAAAAAGGTTCGGGAGAGTGGGCAAAGCAGAGGTGAGGAATGCAAAGATAGACTATGGGGTAGGTAGGGTGTAATTTTAGTTTTATTGTTAATTTTTTGAAAATTACAAATGAATCCTTCATCTTTTCAAAATTTACGGTACCGGTTGGTATGTGGCCGGTATTTTAGATACTGGCTGGTACCAAACTAAAAATACTGATACCAACTAGTATTAACGGGTGGTGCCAAAGAAATGAATATCGTTCTGTACTGACCTTTGGTTACCCCAAAACTATACTTTAAAAGCTAAAGTAAATGTAGGACAAAATGTGGCTGAAGCAATGGGATAGATGGTGACTATTGCAGGAAGGCATATAAGTCAACGTACTTCAGCTTTCTCTCTGTCAAATTATAAGTCTACTTTCATAGTAAGAGCAACTTTGACATGTTGCTTTGTAGACTCAATATTAAGGAATCCTTAGCTAATAGATGCCTCACCAGCATCTAAAAGTCAGTGAGACTTATTCTTGACCAAAGTCACTGATTGTTATTGAGAGTGACCTGAAGAATAATTGTTATACTGTTTCCAATTGAAAAAATATTAATAGTAAAAATTTTCTATGTTTCTCTTTAGGTGCAATCGCTAGTAGGTAACAAAATGAGTCTTCTGACATAAACAGTGTTAGCTGTAACCATAGCCTGCACATTGATCTTGATCATTGTTTGGAGGCTAGCTATCATAATGATAGCACTTCAACCTCTTATTATTGCTTGTCACTATGCCAGAAGAGTTATTCTAAAGAGCATGTCTCAGAAGTCTATAAAAGGTCAGGATGAAAGTAGCAAGATGGCAGGGGAAGCTGTTTCCAATCTCCGCACCATCACTACCTTTTGTTCCCAAGAACGAATTGTGAAAATGCTCCAAAAAGCCCAAGAAGGCCCATAAAGAGAGAACATCAAACAATCTTTTTTTGCTGGAGTTGTGCTTGGCACCTCTCAAAGCCTAACGTCCTACATTTGGGCCCTTAGTTTTTAGTATGGTGGCAAGCTCATCTCTCATGGCTCCGTTATAACAAAAGCCCTGCTTCAAATCTTCATAGTCTTCCTTTAACATTGGCCATGTTATAGTCAATGCTGGTAGTATGACCACTGACTTTTCCAAAGGCTTAAACTCGCTTGGATCTGTCTTTGCCATATTAGATCGATATCCAAAGATTGAACCTGATGATCCTGAAAGTTATCAACCCGAAATGATGATGGGCCAAGTAGAACTTCTTGTTGTGGATTTTGCATATCCGAGTAGGCCAGTAGTATGATTTTTTATGGATTTTCACTGAATATCAAAGTCGGGAAATCAGCAGCATTGGTAGGGCAAAGTGGGTCAAGCTAAATCAACCATCATTAGTTTGATCCAGCAATTTTATGATGGCTGAGACACAACGCTCTTTCTCGCTCTCATGGCTCTACGGGCTCACAACTCTCATCAGCTTTCCTCTTAGGAACCTTACACATAGTATCTACTCTCTTTCTCTATTAGATCTAATCTCTTATAACTAAATTGTTTGGAAGACACAGTTATGAACTGTCTTAGACTTTTTGATACCACTGAGTTACTCAAAACTCGAGTTGAAGGTAGGGCGTTATAAAATCCTTTATATACCCCCATATCAATGCGGGCCCCTAAAGGCCCCACAATGTACAACCAAAATCCCTTTACCAACCGGGGATTCGAACTCGTGACTTGGTGGATACCTAGGTTGAACCTGGTGGCTCGGATGCCACTGAACTACCCAAAGATGTCTTGAAAGTAAGGCGATATCAAATCCTTTATATACCCGCATGTCTCCACGTGTGAGTTGCATGAATTCCATACATCGGGATAGTATATGAAGCATCGTACAATAACTTCCACGCATTTACTAATATTAATACACTACAAGACAAAATTTATCCAAAATTCTAAAAATTGTATAATGTTACCTAAAGTTATTTTATATCATTCTATGGTCACATAAAGTTGATTTTAAAATTTTTTGATATTATAAAAATTGGTAATAATTAAGGTTTAACTCCATAAAAGTTTAGATTGAGTTTTTGAAGCTATAATTGAGTTTTTTTAATGCAATTGACTTTAAATAAATGAGATAAATATGATTTTATTATCTTATATATTTGTTAATTGTTGTATATATTATGATTCATCATTTTTTGAGATATTTATGTTGTGAATTCTTAAATAAAGATTATTGATAATGTATCTCAGTACTATTATATGACAATAAGGAGATGGATCGAGGTTTTACATTATATACCGGTAATTAGTATCACATGTTTATGCTTAAGTAAAGAAGTGTAAGAATAAAAGACATGTATATCCTTAGCACTTATTGAATTGTTTAAATGTCAATAAGAATAGGCAAAAGGTAGAAGTTATCACTTGTCATTATTTGTTTACCCTATAATGTTTACAAAATAGAACAAATTTTTCCAAGAAGAGTCAGTCACCTTTCCATTAATTAGACTTGGCGTTCCCATTATTTGGGAACATGTGGCATGTTAGATTAGCTGATATGCCAGCCTATCAACTGTCATATCATTTATAAATCAATTTTATTTTTTAAAGTTTTTACCTATTAATTGTTTTAAAAAGTTAATATTCTGATTACCTTAAATTGTCTAATACCTATATTCTAAAAATCTATAACCTAATAAAAGTATAAATAAAGACACAAATTCCTAACCTAAACACTCATCTTCATATTTCTTCCCTAATTTATGTGATTATTTTGCAAGAAAGAGAAAGGCAATTGTTACGGATATATTCAACCAATAAGCCGACCCTTGCGTTTGAAGAAGAGTGAAACAACTCTACGATCTTTCATTCAAAGGAGTCTACTCTTTCGTTCTTTCTCATCCTTAAAAGATTATCGGTTGCCCGTAGTACTAATACAATACTACGTTGCATGAATATACATGGTAAAAGGTTGTCTGGAGTAGCTACAATAAAAAGGGTGGGTCCCAATCCTCCGACCATCGGACCAAAAAGTATGAAACCTGTTCAATTGTAGCATTCACAGTAACCACATCTTCTCTTAACCTCATCAATCCAACATTTCATATTCTTTTACGCTCGCATATCTCCACAATGCACGTTGGGCACCTCTTAATTAAAGTCCATCACGCACTCAAATTATCAAGATATCCCCACTTTCTAAATCATTACGCTAATGAATAAGGATAGTTTGGTCATTTAGACTCCATCGTTATCAATATAAAACCCTACCAGCTTAACGCTACTAACTTTATCCGCAAAACTCACATATAAACGCACACTTTGTGAAAAATATGCAAAGCAAGAGGACATAAGAACCAAGATTGAAGAAATATCCAGTGATGATGAGCTGAGTGAAGATAATTATACCTATAAGGATGAGCAATTTGGTGGCAAAGCTAATCTTTAATCAGATGTATGCTTCGCCTTTTCACTTTCTGCGCCTGTACATGATATCTGGCAATTGCAACATGATACACGTAATAAGATTGAAGTTTTTATGGAAATTTATGTCGTTGGGTTTCTGTCCTTGTTTTCCATAGATGTTCTGTAAATTATTTAACTGTGCATCAATGTTTAAATTAATTAAATTTCTATTAGGGCCATATCGTGCTGCTTTTACTATTGCATTAACATGCATATATGACGGACATCTTTGCTAATTATCTTACACCTTATTTGACTACACCATCTAAAAGATTGATAGTTCAATGTCGGGCTGCTTTGACCTAATGCAGATAATTAGAACTTGGAAGCTCTTCACATATTTTTCCCCTTGGAGGAGAGAAAAAGAAGAGATAAAGAAAGGAAGATGATATGAAGAGGACAAATACGATAGATAATACTTATGTATGATTTTCTGGCCTTTCTATACAGTTGGTAGTTGTTACAACTTGGCCCTTCCAACTCTCACGTAGTTGTTATGGACAACATAAAATTCTCATAGAAGGCCAAATGTTCTGCTTCGAATTTTGATGCCAGGAGGATAACCTTTTTTAGCTCGCCCGATGACATATTTGATAAAGAATATTATGCTGAGTAGCTGCAGCCGGAAGAGAAGAAGAATAAGAAGAAGAAGGAGATAAGAGGGGGAGACTTATAAACAAATTAAATAAAAAATAGGCCCCACAATTATAAATAAATTAATTTTAATATTTTTTAAAAGTAGGTCCACAGTCCTTTTTAAAGTTTGTCACATTTTTAAAATGCCAGTTACTACTGACATGACTTTTAACGGAGGAGTTTAAATTTTCTGTCAGGGTGGGACTACAATTTAACGTTTTTAAAATGTTAGAGTAAGAATTGTTTACTCCGAAATCTTTAGGTCTCCGAAATGTTTAGGTCCAACTTGTCAATTGATGCACTACTTTCTAAATTTTGTCATATTTTTAAAATGCCAGTTACTACTAACATGACATTTAACGGAGGAGTTTAAATTTTATGTCAGGGTGGAACTACAATTTAACGTTTTTAAAATGTTAGGGTTAGAATTGTTTACTCAGAAATGTTTAGGTCAAACTTGTCAATTGATGCAAAACTTAGGGTCAAAAGTGACCCTTTTGCCATTAATTATTTAAAAAAGTTAGTGTTCTGGTTACCCTAAATTGTCTAACACCCATACTAAAAAAATCTCTAACCCAACATAAGTATAAATAAAGCCACAAATCCCTAACCTAAACACTCATCTTCATATTTCTCCTTATGTGATTATTTTTCATTATTCTTCTCCCATCTTCAATTTTATCACAACCAAGATAACTTAGAATAATTAGAGTATTATGGTTTGAATAGGTTGGGTAATCCAACCTTTTGGGTATTTATTTAATTTTTTTATTCTTTCCTATGAATAACATATAATGTATGTATTTATAAGGTCTCCAATATAGGCATGTTTAATATCATTCAAACTTTTGTGATTGGCCCTTTTGTTTAAAGTTGTTTATTTCTTATAAGGACTTAACTCTCAATTGGTCTTCAAATAGAAATGTTTGACAAAGTGAGTTCGAGTAATGTGGAATAGAACTATGTATAATAGATTACTAACTTCTATATTTGGGAATAAATATAAGATGAAAGAAGTGAAAGTTCTACTCTACCAAGATAAGAATAACCAAACATAAAAAAATAGACATAATACATTGTAATGAAAACAACTAATTTTTAGATCCATATCATTTTTCTAGTTTGTTATTATATCCCAACTCTTGTTGAATTTTCTTAATACAAATGCTTTTTTGTTATTTGTCTATTCAAGTCCATTATGTTTCTTATAAGAATTTCATAGTTATTTCTTTCTAATTGATGGTTATCTCTATGTTGTTAATTGATTATTATATTTTTAATGAGAATTTTATAATGTTGTTGGTTGATTATGTCATAGCCCATACTAGAAAAATGTAGCAGTTGAGATTGGAGTCTTTAATATTCTAGGTCTTCAACTAATAATAATTCTTCCTCTCTCATTTAATGTTTATATTTGGTTCAATGTTTGTCTAAAGAAGTCAAAGAGTGAAAAATCCTAAACGTAGGTTTTATGGCTACTAAAAATATTAAGTTATTAGAAATATTATATTATGATATTCAATGTAGGAACATAAATAGAATATATGTGTTAACGAATGTTTGTTTTAGTGATGATTACAAGGTTAAGAGTTGTAAATTCTTTTATTAGCATGATGACCCTTCATAGTTAGAGTTGTTCATGTTATTCACAGATTATTAAATGAAAATGCTACTTAAAGTAGTAATTAGCATTGAGTTACAAAGGGATAATTGAAGACGAGGTGTTCAAGAGAGTTGTCAAAAGACCAAAAAGGAGGAACAAAAGGAACATATTAAGTTAGGAGAGACAAAATAAATCAAATAGTGTATGAACTTAAGCTTACTATGAATGAGAACAACGAGCTAAAGAAGATATTCATGACATATCTCGTTGTTGTTTTAATGTTGAAATGTATTGTTGTTATTTTTTTTCCACAACTGAAATTGTAGGGCTAATATGAGAAGGACTTATATGGGACGAATGTGATATGCTTAGAATTCTAACCCTTTTTTTATATTAGTATATGATTTTTAAGAATTCATAGGTGCATCAAACTTTAGTTAATATATTGTGAATGTTGGATATCATTACTGAGCTATTGTAGTTTTACATTCAAATTAGGAAATAAAGAAGATAACTGGGAAGTATGTGGTTAACTTTAAAATAATATGTTTAAGATAATGTTCTTTAGGCAATTTTAAAATTTGTTTTAAGACAATATGCAAAGTTCCATTTAATGTAATCCATTAAAATGCTTGTGATTCATATAATGTAAGCCATTTAAAAAGTTGAGATATAATGTAAGCCATTAAAAAGGTTGAGATTCATTTAATTTAAGTCATCATACAAAAAGGAAATAACGTAAGCCATTAAAAATAGGCATAAAATAGCTAATGACAGTTGGAAATTATCATTTCTAGGTTATTTTACGGTAAAGCTATATCAAGTACATTATGTTAATTATCATTATATACAAAAGAAAATGGATCTAACCATAATCCACACAAATATAAAATGGACCTAGCTAGGTACATTCTCCTAAATTTCTTAGTTTTATATTTGGTAGTTATCCAACCAAAAGATTATGGATCTAACTAGAATTTCTTACAAACCAACAAGTATATAACTAATTATCATTCATACTCTATTGACTTCCAATTTGAGTATTAGTTAGTTGTCGGTTTGAATTTGTAACAGCCATGCATTCAGAAGCTTGCTTTTGTAATTAACGTGATTTGATATTTAGGTTACCCTTCTACCTTAACCCTCTTGGTTGAAATGATAGTTGGAAATTGTTTGGATTAGTTAATTTAAATGTTCTCTTCCTCTTTAATATTGAAGCTAATGCATATGACTATTTCAAGGTCAGAATAATAAGTTGTTCATATTAGCAATACGTATAATAATAACCATATATGGTAAACTAACATTAGTGTCAAACTAACCTTATCTCCACTTACTTTAAAAGGTTTTCTAATACAAATTGATGAATGGGGTTGCGATGAGATTTTTACTATCATTGGATTTTAATTACGTACAATCAACTCTTTAATAATCACAGAACATCAATATGTTATTATTGAAAAACATATAAACTACAAAATAAATTTACAAACTCAACTCCAACTTGACTTGAAAGATATGGACCAGATTTACAAGTTCTCTTATTATGACCTGATTTTTTATATTTTCCACATAATTGGAATTGCCCTTTTATAATAGAGCATAAAGATTTTGCACTCTTTTCAGTTAATCTTTATCTTTTTACCTATTCTTTTTAGGCCTACTAGGCATAACTCTTTCAAATGGTGGATGAATCTCTTCATCAGAGTTTAGTGCCCAGCATTTTTTCCCTCTAAGTGGTTGAAAGACATTCTCATAATCTTTCATTGACCTCTCTCTATGATAACACTCATCCATATATGCCTCAAATTGTTGCGTGGTGTATTAGTAGAATGGCTATAAGGATACTCACATAGTTCCCATACCCTACAACTGTAATTCTTCTTCCTCTCTAATTGGACAACATGTGTATCATATTTATTAATCACCTTATATTTCTTGTCCATATTCTAAATGACTCTCCATTTTATTGCATTCAATTTTTCTTGTTTAATTTCTTTATCACTTCAGGTGATATGTCTCCCTTCCATCTCTTAGCTTCTCCGTTAAGGCCAGAGTGCTTGTTGGTCTTGATAGTCTCCAATAGGTTGATGATAGGGTGATTTATGACCACCAAAATTCAAGAGTTAAATGTCTTTTTATATACAATTGGACATTTAGATTCAGTGCTTTGGAAGGCCTTGATATACATACCTTGCTCACATCCTATATGTAGCAAAGGACAATACAGGATTCTAGTCTCATATGAATCTCTATAAATTAAAAAGAACAATTTAGAAGAGTTCATAAATTTAAATATAATTTCTTTTAGTTGGATAACATACCTTTTGTAAATCAAATATCATTCCTTCACCATCTCCAACATCTAAGTTAATAGCTAATTGCTTAATAAACCTTGTCCAATTCTCAATAATTTCCACCTCAACAACTACCCATGTAATTGGAAAAAGCCTCAATTACCATTAACTCCTATGGCATTTAGAAGTTATCCTTGGTACTTTGTCTTAAAAAAACATCCACCCATATCGATTATAGGTTATAACTTACTTTCATCCATTTTTTATAGCACCAAAACACACATACATTCTCTTGAATACTAACTTATCTTTAGACATTCTAAGTTAGAGCTTGATTGTCAAACCTAAATTCATTTATTTCACATAAAAAATATAACTATAAGGCTTTCCACATTTGGTAGATGATAGTTGTACATTAATGTGTGTTTTTCTAAGTATTTTTCATGTGTTTCTTCCATAATAGTTTATTCACTACAAGAAAATCACTGATTAGCGGTGGAAAATTTCTGACGGAACAACTTCCAACACTATTTACCAACGGAACATAACGTTTCGTCGGTAAATATGGTGTAGTTAGCGACGGAAACATACATCCGTCGGTCACACTGGAAGGAAGAATTTTGCGTAAAATCTCTGACGGCATATAGCGACGACAAAACCTACGGCGTCGGAAAAAAATGCAAGAACCATTCCTACATTTTAATTGCTTCGGACACATACCAACGGACACTGTTCCATCGTTAAATATACCAACGAAATATGGTCTTCTGTCGGTAATAAATGCGTGAATAACTCCAGTGATTAATTAGCTTCGCCCATTTACTGACGGTATACCGTCGGTAAAAGCCTTTAGCCAACTCGAGTTACCAACAGAATTTGTATTCCGTCGCAAATCCTAGGAAACTTAACTAACGACAGAACTGATATTCTATTGGTAAATTGTTAACCAAATGTCGTCGTTCGATGAAGACGAGACGATAAGCTTGAGTCACCGACGGAAACCCTATTTCATCAGTAACTGTCGGCAACTTGGGTCGACATTTTGCTGAAGACGAGGAGATAACCTTAGATTACCGACAAAATTTGTGTTCCGTCAGTATTTGAGTTTCCTCAATATATAAAATTATCGCTCTTTTACTGACAGAATATTGGGTTTCGTCTGTAACTGTCGCGGTATGTCGTGAAGTCGATGGTGAAAAACCTAGATTACTAACGGAATTAATGTTCCGTCGATAATCCAGCGTCTTTGACTCGGATGCCGCCCCCATCCATTTTTTATAGCATCAAAACACACATACATTCTCTTGAATACCAACTTATCTTTAGACATTCTAAGTTGGAGCTTGATTGTCAAACCTAAATTCATTTATTTCATATAAAAAATATAACTATAAAGCTTTCCACATTTGTTAGATGATAGTTGTACATTAGTGTGTGTTTTTCTAAGTATTTTTCATGTGTTTCTTCCATAATAGTTTATTCACTATAAGAAAATCACTTATTAGCGGTGGAAAATTTCCAACGGAACAACTTCCGACGCTATTTACCAACGGAACATAACATTTCGTCAGTAAATACGGTGTAGTTAGGGACGGAAACATACATCTGTCAGTCACACTGGAGGAAAGAATTTCGCGTAAAATCTTCGACGGCATATAGCGACTACAAAACCTACAGCATCGAAAAAAATGAGGGACCCGTTCCTCCATTTTAATTGCTTTGGACACATACTAACGGACACTGTTCCATTGTTAAATATTCCAATGAAATACAGTCTTCTATCGGTAATAAATGCGGGAATAATTCCAGCGATTAATTAGCTTCGCCCATTTACCGACGGTATATATACCATTGGTAAAAGCCTTTAGCCAACTTGAGTTACCAATAGAATTTGTATTCCATCGCAAATCCTGGGAAACTTAACTAACGACGGAACCGTTATTCTGTGGTAAATTGTTAACCAAACGTCATCGTTCGATGAAGACGAGATGATAAGCTTGAGTCACTAACAAAAACCCTTTTTCATCGGTAACTGTTGGCAACTTTCATCGACGTTTTGCTGAGGACGAGGAGATAACCCTAGATTACTAACGGAATTTGTGTTCCGTCGATATTTGAGTTTCCTCAGTATATAAAATTATCGCTCTTTTACCGACAGAATATTGGGTTCCGTTGGTAACTGTCGGCAGTGCGTCGTGAAGTCGATAATGGAAAACCTAGATTATTGACAGAATTAATGTTCAGTCGGTAATCCAGCGCCCTTAACTCGGGTACCGCCCCCTCCCCTCCCCTCCCCCCACGCGCTCGTTTCTCTTCTCTCCTCTCAATCACCTTCTATTTTTTGACTCCTTCTCTCGCATTTTTCGACCGTTTTTCATCTGTTGTCTTACTCATCGTGTGTTGTTTGAGGTAAACTCTCTTATGGGTGTGTTATTTCTACAAAGAAAAGCATGTTTTTAGTGTTAAATGTGAGTGTTTGGTGATGAAATTTTGCTTGATTATTGTTGATGTTTGTGATTTTTTCGTGTCATTATTGGTTTTTTTGTTGTTTATATATGTTATTGTTAGTAAATAATGGAAAAAATGTAATTGATTTGTGGTCAGATTGAGATTATACGTATTGCTTGTGAAGTGTTCGATCAAATGCCTTTTATGATTTTTGAAATGTTTTTTGTAATTGTTGTGTTAATTTGAGAATATGAATATTCAATTTCGATAAAATGTTTAATTTGAAGTTTTAATTTATCAAATTTAAAATTTAATTGTGAATTTATTGTATATATGAATATTGTCATTAATTATTAATTATTATTGTTATTAATAAGTATTAATATAATTAGTAATATTATTAGTAAGTATTAATTACTAAATAATAAGTATTAATATAATTAATTTGACTAATCTTATGAAATTGGTTACAATTATTAGCTTAATATTAATTATCTA
>JAOQML010004238.1:0-12728 GCA_027568935.1 Erythroxylum urbanii | reverse complement strand
ACTCATTCCAACACTAAAACATCATCAAATGCATTTACAAAGTAACCAGAAAACTAAAACAACTTACTTGCTTCTACAGCAAAGTCCCAATATTAACAGCGACTAACAAGGCTTCGGTGGTTGGGGAAGAAAACATACAGTACAATTACAAATGTTTTGTGATGCCTTCAGTGAACAACAACCGAAAACCTTCTTCTCTTTTCCAATAAACTGCATATAACCACGTGTAGCCCTTGCATGTAGACCATATATCAACATGTAAGGCTACCAATGGTCATAATTTTATTGGTTTATTTTTCAACATTTCCCTAGTCTAAAGAAAAACAATACCCCAACTTTTCATAAATTTCCTAAAATTCACAAAATTTTTTGAAATAATAATAATAATCTGCAAATAAATTTTTAACACATAAAAACCCACAATTCTCTTTTTTCCACATTTTAAATCAATTATACCCGAAAAATGTCAATGAATGCATGTACAATTATTTGTATGTTTCAAAAATATATATGCACATATAAATGAATACTCAAAGATGCAAAGCATACAATACACTGCTAATTCCTCAATATTGCAACAACCCCTAGCATGGGATGTTACAATTCTTCCCTTCTTAAGAAATTTCATCATCGAAATTCATACCTGATCTGAATAATTGCAGATACTGAGCTTCATCGTTTCTTTTGGTTCCCATGTTGCTTCCTCATGTCCATGGTGGTGCCAGAGTACTTCTACCAAAGGTATTAGTTTGTTCCTAAGTTGTTTGACTTCTTTGGCTAAAATATAAACTGGCCCTTCTTTTTAAGACAAATCTGGTTGTACTTGAATTTCTTGCACGGGAATCTTATGTGTACCATCGGACCGATATCTTCTTAACATAGAAACATGAAACACATCATATAACTTAGCCAATTCTTCAGGAAGAGCTAACCGATAAGCTACTGGTCCGACTTTTTTAAGAAGTTCATACGGACCAATGTATCGCGGACCAAGTTTACCTTTCTTACCAAATCGAAGTATATTCTTCCACGGTGACACTTTCAAGAATACCTTATCACCTAGTTGATATTCAATATCCCTCCTTTTTAAATCAGCATAGGACTTCTGCCTATCACTGGAAGCTTTCAACCTATGTTGTATAATCCGAACCTATTCTTCAGTATCTTTCATAATATCAGGCCTGATCATTTTGTTTTCTCTCAACTTCGTTACTCCGTCCAACATACCAGAGTTTTACACCTTCTACCATACAGCGCTTCATAAGGCGCCATGCCAATGTTAGTTTGATAACTATTGTTGTAGTCAAACTCCATCAGAGTCAAATAAGTATCCCAACTCCTTGGAAATTCTAACACACAACCTCAAAGCATGTCTTCTAATATCTGTATAACCCGTTCAGATTGGCCATCTGTCTGGGGATGGAAAGCGGTACTTAACTTAAGTTGCATTCCCAGAGCCTTCTATAAACTTTTCTATACTCTCGAAGTAAATCAAGGATCACGATCAGAAATGATAGACAACAGTACTCCATGTAATCTCACTATCTCTGCAAGCTTATCCAATGAATAGTCAAGATGAACAGGCAAAAAATAGGCAGATTTGGTAAACTTATCCACAATTACCCATACAGCATCATGTTTTCTTTGAGTGAGAGGAAGACCAGTAACAAAGTCCATGGTAATGTTATCCCATTTCCATTGAGGTATAGAAATAGGATATAACAAATTAGATGGAACCTGGTGTTCAACTTTAACCTGCTGACATGTCAAATATTTAGCTACATAATCCACAACAACCCATTTCATACCTAACCACCAGTAATGCTGCTACAGATCTTGGTACATCTTGTTTCCTTCAGGATGCATAGTAAAGACTGTATTATGAGCCTCAAACAATAGTTTTTTCTTTAGGTCATCATTAGCTAGCACATATAACCGATCTTTATAATACAATTCACTATCTTCTTTCATAGAAAAATCAGGTTTCTTACCATCTTGAGTGGCCGAGATAAGTTGTTGTAACTTATCATCAGTTTTCTGAGCCTCACATATCTCTTGTCTCAACATAAGCCTTGCTTTCAATTAATTTATGAAAGCTCCTTCAGATACACATTCCCAATCGCTCTGCTTCATTGATAATGCAGAAATGGTCTTCTGACTCAAGGCATTAGCTACAACATTAGCCTTACCCAGATGATAGTCCATAATACAATCATAATCTTTAAATAGCTCCAACCAACGCCGTTGTCTCAAATTGAGTTCTTTTTGGGTAAGCAGATACTTCAGACTCTTATGATATGTGAAAATTCTACACTGTTCTCCATACAGGTAGTGCCACCAAATTTTCAAGGCAAACACTACTGCTGTAAGCTCCAGATCATGTGTAAGGTAATTCTGTTCATGAGTCTTTAGTTGCATAGAGGCATAAACAACTACCATTCCATTCTACATCAAAACACAACCCAAACCATTTCTAGATGCATCACTAAGCATAACATACTTCTTACCAGAAGTAGGCTGGACTAATATAGGAGCTTTAGTAAGCATGCGTTTCAGTTGGTCAAAACTATGTTGACATCTATTAGATCATTCATATTTCACTTCTTTCTGTAACAGTTTAGTTAGAGGGGATGCTATCACCGAGAACCCCTTCACAAAATGATGATAATAACCAGCCAAAACTAGAAAACTTCTCACTTTTGTCACATTCTGCGGCGGCTTCCAGTTAACAATTGCTTCTATCTTACTAGGATCAACTCTAATTCCTTCAGAAGAGACAACATGTCTTAGAAAAGATATCTCTTAAAGCCAAAAATCACACTTGCTCAACTTAGCATACAACTGTCTTTCTTGCAGGGTCTGTAACACAATTTGGAGATGCTCAGTATGATCAAGTTCATTCTTAGAATATACTAAGATATCATCTATAAACACTACAACAAACTGGTCTAAATAAAGCCTGAGTATTCTATTCATCAGATCCATAAATGTCGCTGGAGTATTAGTTAACCCGAATGGCATTACCAAGAATTCATAATGTCCATATCGAGTCCTAAACGTAGTCTTCAATACATCCACATCCTTTACTCGCAGTTAATAGTACCTCGATCGTAGATCTATCTTTGAAAACACTCCGGCATCTTTCAACTGATCAAACAGGTCTTCAATCCTCAGCAACAGATACTTATTTTTTACTGTGACTCTATTCAATTGCCTGTAATCAATGCACACCGCAAAGTACCATCCTTTTTCTTAATAAACAAGATTGGTGCTTCCCATAGTGAGATACGGGGTCGAATAAACCTTTTATCTAGAAGCTCTTTTATCTGCATCTTTAACTCCTTCAATTTAGTAAGAGCCATTCTGTACGATGCTTTGGATATAAGAGCAGTGCCAGGCATGACTTCAATAGACAACTCCACTTCCCTTTCAGGAGGGAGTCCAAGTAATTCTTCAGGGAACACATCTGGGAATTCATTCGCCACAGGAATATCTAGCAATGTACCACCCTCCTTTTGAGAATCAAACACAAAAGCTAGATATGCTTCACATCCCTTCCTGAGGAGCTTTTGAGCTTGCATAGCTAATACCACATTAGTTAAGGAACTAATGTGGATGCCATGCAATACTATCATAGGCTGATCAAACCCCCTAAACATAACTATCTTGCCATTACAATCAACCACTGCCAGATGCTTGGATAACCAATCCATACTTAGAATCAAATCAAATTCATGCAAAAGTTAATCTAATCAGATCTACTACATATTCCTTTCCTTAGATCATAATAGGATAATTCCTAAACACTTGATTAACCAATACACTACTACCCAGAGGACTGGTTACAAGAATATCATATTCTAACTGATCTATAGACATCTCCTTGTCAGGCATTTTTCCAACACAGATATAGGAATGAGAAGATCCAGGATCAATCAGTGCATGCATTTCAGAATTGAAAAGAGAAACAATACCAGCAATGACTTCAGGTGCGTCCTGATCCTCACGAGCTTTCAATGCATAAGTTCGAGCTGAAGCAGAAGGTATAACTGGTTACAATCTCTGATTGGATACTCAGATTATGTCTGTTCTGTCAGGGTCCTCCTCGACCTCTAACACGTCCTCTATTCCCAGCAGATGTATGAGAAACTTCCCTACTGTTTTGCGATGTCTGAGCGGGCAGTTGGCTATCTGATGCTCAGTACTACCACAGCGGAAACAAGCACCCATAGCCCTCCAATAAACACCCCAATGATATACAAAACAATGAGGGCACTCCAGGGCATTTAAACCTCGGCCCCCAGAAGAACTCCTACCAGAAGCAGTCATTGAGGGATAATTTTGTCTCCTTCCCCGAGCCACAGATCTCTGAGTAAATTTCAGTGTAGAGGAAGTATCTTCTCGACTTCGTTTGCTTGAGGACTGACGTCTCTAGGAAAGCCCCTTCGTTGATTCCTTTCCCTCTTAATCACCTCTTGCCTCTCTATTTTCATAGCAGCTTGCACCAGTTGATGGTAATTCACTTGCTACAACAAAGTAATTGCCGCCAAATGCTCTTGATGGAATCATTCAATCCATCCTTGAACTAATGACACCGGAACTCCTCAGTAAGCACCGATTCAGGGGTATACTTACTGAGTCGATTGAATTCCTGATCATACTTAGCAATGGACAAGTTCCTCTGCTTCAGATTCAAAAATTGCTTCCACGTCTCCTTTCTGTAAGCCTCCGTAACATACTTAGCTTTGAATTCTTGGGTAAAGAAATCCCAAGTCAAAGGCACCGATAGCTGAGGATTTCTCAAAACAAACTTCTACCACTCATAGGCTACTCCCTGAAGGAGAGAGACAGCACAGTGCACCATCTGATTTGCTGGACAACTGATCTCCTCTAACACCCTCTTCACTTTCTCAATCCAAAACTCAGCTTGTTCAAATTCTTCCAAAGACGTCCCAGTAAATTCCTCAACGCCATAGTTCCGCAGCTATTCAATTGGAGCCTTAGGTGTAGTCATATGGTGCAGTAATGTCTTCATATCCTGGGACAACTTCACTAAAGCCTCTCCCTAAGCTGTAGGAGGAGGTGGCACCACAACTTCTCTTCGATTCCTCAGAGGGACCAGATGTTGATAGACGAGATCGCTCAAGAGTATTACTCTCAGTAACCTCGTCAATGGCTTCATGAGATCTTTCCATCTTTGTTTCTATAATCAAAATATGGGACAAACTGTATTAGGTCAAAACACAAATTTTACACTCAAGTATAAGCAATAGTTAAACGCTGGTTAAACCAGATCGCCTAAACCAGGCTCTGATACCAAAAGATGTAACACCAATATACCCCCTAAAAGGATATATGGATGCCACAGAAAACAGTACAAACAAATCAAAGCATTCAAAAACTTCCATAAAACATTTCAGGCAAACATACATGATATTACATTGAACTTAATACAAATTTGTTTTAAACCCCAATCTAAACTGAAGTTTAGTTATTAAAAACGTACAAGCAAATTCAAAAGTCATATAAATCATATACAAGCCAAAATTAAATTCAAAAGTACATTATGATCGAAACAAAACTCAGATTCCTTTGGCCATTGCGGTTGACTTGTCCTAGTCTTTATAAACGTCTCTCAAAACTTACGTGAGGCAAATCCACCTTGCTATGCTTATAACTTCGTGAGCACTAACTAAACTATGCATAAACTGATAGTCAAATATACCGAACTAGGTTATAGCATAAGCAAATAATGAATTTCAGAACAGATAACAGAATTGAGTTTCAGAAAAAGGCACAATCCCTTCAGATCAAAACATAATTTTGTTTATATCAAAATCCAACATTTAACAGAATAGAAAACCAGATGACTGCTAATCCGTCAACAGAAGTAGGTAACGGGACTTAGACAGGAGATACCATGATGGGTATCATAAAACAGGAGAGACTGACGTCTTAATAACAGGAGACACCGAAGTGTCACAGAAGTAGTTGCAGACCCTTCTAGGCATGCCTATTTACCCACAACTAGGACTTAACAATTTCAAAAACTGAACATATTCATACATTTAAGTCATGCCCAAAGCATAGGTCAAATCAATTCAATATCAAACAGAATAAATGAAGATGAGACTATCTTAAATTACTCACAATAGCTATTTTTTTGAATTGCATTGAAGTCCCCGCAATATTTGGAAGTGATTATTCGACATGCTCATCTATAGGCATTTAACACATACACATATCACTATTGTGCACGATGATGAATTCATTTATGCATATTCATGTCTACTGAATACGTACAATGCATGTTCATGACAAATTCTGGGTTTCTGATCATGAATCTTGTCATATTATTCATTCATATAAAACAATACTCAATTGATCAATCTAGATTTGTCTTAACTTTTGGGTCTATTTTGCATGATAATTCTCATTAGGAAATTAAAGTTATTTGCTAACACTTCCTTCTAGAAAATTGTTCTTCCATGTCTTAAGTTTCTAATGACACAATGATCATTCAATTTGATTCAATCTACTAAATGTTATACTCAAAACTATGTCATAATGTTTTTAAGCTACAACATAACTCTTAACTCAACTTCAGAACAGATTTTGGAATTCTTAAAATCAGAATTACAATTTTTATTCTTCAGAAAAATTGTACCTTTATGTCTCCAATTTAATTGGAATCAAGAATCATCTCATTCTGAGCTCTACAGATAAAGATATAATCAAAATACTGAAGTTTGTTCAGTGAAATATTCCAGGTCATACTATTCCAACAGATTCCCTCGCTTTCATATAATCAATCTTTTTCAAATTCATTCAGAAGGCTATCAATTTTTATGGAGAGGTATAAAAATGTGTTAAGAATCTATTGGTTTAAGAATCAAGTCATTTGAATGTCATGAGAAGAAGTTATAGCAAAAAGAGCAAAGGATGGTATTCATAAATAACCCACCAAATATGCACGCCCGTGCGTGCTGCACTCCCACCAACTTCTTTCATTTTCATTTCATTTTTTTTGTATCTTCTGCTGTTTTCCTTCATTCCTACATCACATATTTGAGACTTCTATCATCTTCTACTATTTTCCTTCATTCCTACATCACATATTCGAGACTGCTATACCCAGTATAACCTCTAAACAAATCAAGTGCAAGCTTATATGTAATTTATGAAAATCGAAATCTCACACAAGCTTTCTCTCACTACTGTATTTTCATTTTTCTACACTTCTATATTCATCAATTAAAACATATGACACTTAAACCACTTCTTCTACTTCCATTTCAGCTCAACAACATAAAACAAATAAAAAATCCAAGGTTAAATCTTACACATCAAAAATCTGTATATTCATTCACACAATTTCTAGTTTTTGCATTTATTTCATTTATGGCACTATTCACTTCACTAATTTCTCAGTTAACTCCTTCTGAACACCACCGAAGCTACCCTTCGTACACAAATCAAGCATAAATTTCATTTTCAATCATTCAAACATCATCAGACTCATTTGATTCATTTCTATAAACACTCAAATACCCACGCATATCCAGTGAGAAACAGAGCATATATATATATATTCATTGATTTTCCATGAATTTCTACATCTCCCCTATCACGATTTCCAGGCTCAAAACTCATTCTAGCACTAAAACATCATCAAATGCATTTACAAAGTAACCAGAAAACTAAAATAACTTACTTGCTTCTACAGCAAAGTCCTAGTATTAACAGTGACGAACAAGGCTTCGGTGGTTGGGGAAGAAAACATACAATACAATTACAAATGCTTTGTGACGCCTTTAGTGAACAACAACTGAAAACCTTCTTCTCTTTCCCAAGAACCTATATATAACCACGTGCAGCCTTTACATGTAGACCATATGTCAACATGCAAGGTTGCCAACAGTCACAATTTCATTGGTCTATTCTCTAACATTTCCCTAGTCTAAGAAAAAAACAATACCCCAACTTTTTCAGAAATTTCCTAAAATTTACCAAAAATTCCGAAATAATAATAATAAGCTCCAAATAAAATTTTAACACATAAAACCAAAAATTCTCATTTTTTTTACATTTTAAACTAATTATACCCGAAAAATGTCAATGAATACATGTACAATTATTTGTATGTTTCAAAAATGCATATGCATATATAAGTGAATACTCAAACATGCAAAGCATACAACGCACTGCTAATTCCTCAATATTGCAACTCCGAGCATGAGATGTTACATAAGGGATACCGTTTGTGGTGTCTAGAGTCAAAGAAGACAATTATTAGCAGGGATGTTACCTTTGATGAATCTGCTATGTTAAATAAGGTAACTCCAGAAGGGGCTGAGGGTACTTCACAGCAGGTGGAGTTTGAAAAGACAACGGTGATCCCAACAAAAAGCACTACCAGTGATTCTCCCATGGCAGAAAAAGAGCTAGAAGAGGAAGATGTTTCGACCCAGGAACCTCCGCAGCAATCAGAGTCAATTGCTGCTAGAAGGACAAGACGAGAAATTCAAAAACCTGCTCGTTTTACTAACATGGTGGCCTATGCACTTCCAGTTGTTGATAATGTTCCATCCACCTTTCCAAAAGCCGTCCAAAGTTCAGAAAGTGGTAGAAGGAAAGGTGCTATGGAAGAAGAGATGCAATCTCTTTGGAAGAATAAAACGTGGAAGCTGGCATAATTACCGAAGGGCAAGAAGACAATTGGTTGCAAATGGGTGTTTGCAAAGAAAGAAGGATTTCCTGACAAAGATGATATTCGCTACAGGGCAAGATGAGTGGCTAAAGGCTATGCTCAGTATGAGGGAATTGATTATAATGACGTTTTTTCTCCAGTTGTTAAACATTCTTCCATTAGAATTTTGTTGGCCTTGGTAGTGTAGTTGAATTTGGAGTTAGCTCAACTTGATGTGAAGACAAAATCTATATGACTCAGCTAGATGGATACAAGGTTGTCGATAAATAAAATTGGGTTTGTAAACTGAACAAATCGTTGCACAGACTGAAGCAATCTCCAAGGCAGTGGTACAAACGATTTGACAAGTTTATGAAAGGTCATAAATACACAAGAAGTAAATACCATCACTGTGTCTATTTGCACAAACTTTGAGATGGGTCGTATATCTACTTACTCTTGTACGTTGATGATATACAGATAGTAGAAATGAGCCAAGTTGAGATTGACAGATTGAAGGCTCAGTTGAGTAAAGAGTTCAAGATGAAGGATTTGAGAGAAGTTAAGAAGATTCTCAGCATGGAGATAAGCAGGAAAAGAGAGAGAGGCAAGCTTTGGCTGACACAGAAGTAATATTTGAAGAAGGTACTACAATGTTTTAATATGAATGAAGATTCAAAACTTGTACGTACCCTGTTTGCTCCTCATTTGAAACTAAGTAGCTGGTTATCTCCAAAGTCAGATGAAGAGCTAGAATACATGGTGAAAGTCTCATATGCTAATGTGGCTGGAAGCTTGATGTATGCAATGGTGTGTACGAGACCAGATATTTCACAAGCTGTTAATGTTATAAGCAGGTACATGCATGATCCGGGTAAGGTTTATTGGCAAGCTGTGAAATGGACTCTACAGTATATCCAAGATATCGTAGATGTTAGTTTAGCATTTGAGCGGGATGAATTACTTGGTCAATGCGTAGTTGGATATTGCGATTCTGACTATGCAGGTGACTTAGATAAGCGACAATCTACAATTGGCTATTTGTTCACTTTAGCAAAGGCGTCAATTAGTTGGAAGTCTACTTTGTAGTCAACGGTGACTTTTTCTACAACAGAGGCAGAGTATATGGCTATTATAGAAGCTGTGAAAGAGGCAATTTGGCTTCATGGGTTGTTTAAGACTTAGGAGTTGGTCAGAAACAACTTGAGGTATATTCTAACAGTTAGAGTGCTATTCATTTAGCAAAGAATCATGTCTTTCATGCAAGGGTGAAGCATATTGATGTTCGCTATCACTTTATGCTGGAAATTCTGAAAGAAGAGGAGATACTTCTCCAAAAGATTCGGACTACAGAGAATCCTACAGATATGTTGACCAAGGTGGTAACAAGAGCCAAGTTTGAACATTGTTTAGACTTGGTCAATATCCTACATATTTGAGTCGGCGCCTGACGACGCAAATTTGGCAACACTACAAGGACCGTTTTATTTTTTGTTTGATTGAGAATATTTGTATTTGGTGGGACAAAATATTGTGCCAAGGTGGAGATTTGTTAACTTTTGGCATCAATTTTTTGATTCCACATTGGTGAGTTACTGGTACCAATCTTTTATCCCATATTGATAGATTATCAAAATAGTGAGTAGTTTGAGAGTTATAAAAAAGGATTCTCCCTTCTCATTGGTATCCATCCTAAAATTTGTATCTCTTCTCCGACATTTAAATAAAAGCGGGCTACTTGAGAGGTGCTCGGAGACTAGGCACATCTGATCAAACTCCGTTATCAAATTTTCGGGTGTGTTCTTTCCTTATCTCTTTTATTATTCCGTAATTATATTATTGTTGATGTTTTTTCTCAGTTGTAGTATAATATTCAATATTATTTGTCGGGTTTATTTGTAGTGTTTTGTACGATTCGTTTGGGTGTATTTTACTATTCGCGTGTATTGTTTTGTTTGTATACATCAGTCTAGGTTGTGAAAATATACCATATACGTAAGTCCTATCTAAGAGACTAGATTTTAAGTGGGACCGTTTATAAACTCCTAACCTTTTCTGAGGATTTACTAAAATGATAATTCTATCTAAAAAATTATTGTAATATACCTTAAAAATTACTAAATTAGGCAAATTCACTAATTGTTTTATTTAGAAAAAATTACCTAATTTTCCCTTAAGTAGCCTCTAATTTCTCACCTATGCATTAAGCCTCAACAATCTATCAAAAAGGGTTGGCTTTCTCTTAAAATTGACACGCGTAATCTTTAGTCTTTTCTCTGTTCTGACTAGGGACAAAATGACAAAAATGAGCAGTCGAAAGTTGAAAGACATTCCACACATAAAAAGACTACAACTTTTTTAGGGAACTAAAGATCCAATCACTACCATGGTTTGGCTTGAGGGCAGAAGTGGAGTCACACCCAGCGCACCAGGATATTTTAGAAGATGGTTGTTTTGTGTGGAAAGAATCTATTTAATGTGCTCAGCCACCACAATTCGAAAGGATAGATTGGCCAGTGAGTTTTGGTCGGTCCAAGTAAATTTATTATTCTTCCACAACCATATCTTATCATATGTCTGGCTGTAAATGATTCAGTCTCATGCTTTGTTAGATTTTTACTTAAGTCTGAAAGACGCATTTGAGCTCCTTCTTCTTCCATTGCTTCTAACTTGCTAGGAAATCTTTTTTTTTAAAGAAGGAAAAGGACATTTACTTAATCTAGTATTATCGAAGCTTTGAAGTCAAAGTAGAGTACAATTTTTTCTTCTTAATTTGTTGTTAATTTGCGAATGTTGCTTTCATCTTCAACCACCACGAAAATAAGGATCTTTGAATTATAAGGAAAGGGTGTTTACTTCTATTCTTGCTTTCTACATCTATAACAATTGTAGGTAAGAAGATCCAACTCATGCTATATTTAAAAAGTTGGATAAAATATACGAGGGAAATAACAAGTTCAATGTTAAATAACACCATTATTCTTCTAACTGAAGTTAAGTCTAGATTTTTGACGAGTACGGAATTCAGCAAGTTGCAAAAAATGCTTTGCCTCGAAACATATACAACCTGGAAGTGGTTCGTCATTTTACAAACTGGAACTGATAATTTCTACGCCAGTGATAATAATCATTTTGTGGAACTGTTCAAAGTATTAATTTTGCCAGCTATACCTAAAAACGAAATGTGACAATCGCGAAAACCAAATCAAGGGCAATCTTAGGAATTCATCTGTGGAAACTAGAAAGGCCAAGAGAACAATTGCTGTACTGGACAACATTTGGAAGATAGATGAACATCAAATTGTATCACTTGTCCCAAAAATACATGAATTTAAAGAAGAAGGAAGCATCTTTACGGCATAGTACTTGAATATATTTATAACTTGCATTGTAAGGTTACAATGAACAGTTGATTTAGTTCAACCTCAAGGTGAATTAATTAAGAACTCAAGCGCCCTCACCAAGAACGAGAAGTGCATTCCCTAAGTAGGGGATACCGAAATATAAAAGAATGTAAAACAAATAAAAAAATCTTCCCTTTTCGTATCACCTAATTGTCACCTGTGGCTCAATTGGCCTACTGATTAATTTGAGCGGACTTCTTGCACGAATTTCTACTCTTCCTTGGTTTACCTTTTCCCTCTAAGCGTCTTTCTTCTCCTAAACTCGTACAATTATTATTACAATTCCAAGGGTATAAAATCCTCCACGATAAAGTAGGAGCTTCGAGATGTTGCTATGCCACCATCTGCTCCTGTTCTATGTACAACTGGTCCATCCATGAAGGAACAACTTCGGGAACCCCTTTGGCAGGATTGTACTGCTTTGCTGCACCAAAGTTTCCAACACTGGGAACATCCTTTATCAGTGAATTAACCCAAGACACATCAGGCTCATCCACGTTTGATGGCATCAAGTCAACTGCTCTCGTTGCATAATTGTTAGTGTTGATTCGAACCCCGAATGAAGATGACCGCTTCAGCTTGTTCAGCTCATCGCCTTGAATGCCCCAATCCAACTTTCCATCAGGGGAGCTCCA
>JAOQML010004230.1:0-12729 GCA_027568935.1 Erythroxylum urbanii | reverse complement strand
CACCCTCGCGGGGCACGGATCCGGGTATCACTGTCGATATCGGGTTCGGGTTCAGCGGGAGTGGGGTGTTACAATAAACTTGCTCTTCTTGGAAGAAAAGTTTAATCTGCAAAGAACTCCTAGAGTAAGGATATTAAGAGGTGAGTTATGAGTGATTTAGAGAGCAAACACGTGAGGGAGAGAATGTTTTTTACTAAGTTTTTCTTGCGGGTTCTAAATCATGTCTAATAATAGAAATTCACCATCTTCTAGAAAGGATAAAGAGGTGGTTGAAGGTAGAGAGTGGGAGATTAATCCATTGGTAGTAAAGTCACAACAACAAACATTTGAGAGGATGTTTAGGGAGATGGAAAACATAAGGGAGAGGTTGGCAAAAATGTCTTTAAAGTTTAATTCTCATTCCAACCTAAGGGAGAGGACACTTGAACCTCAAAACACCCATTATGATTTTAAGGATGATGATAACCAACTTAGTACCTTTGAAGAAATTAGGACCTATAGATGGAATAGAGGTGGTCAATATAAAGGAAGAATGGGTAGAAACTTTGGAGGAAGAGTTAGGTATGGGAATGAGAGGGTAGTAGAGGCTAGAGTGGACAACAACATTGGTAGTATTGAGAAGAAGATACCTACCTTTGTTGGAAAGATGGATCTGTATGTATATCTAGAGTGGTAACGAAAGGTTGAGTTAGTGTTTGAGTGCCATAATTTTTCTTATGAGAAGAAGATTAAATTGGCAGCCTCTGAGTTTAGTGATTACGCAGTTACTTAATGGGATCAACATATTATGTCAAGGAGGAGAATTTGAGAACCACCAATTAGCTCTTGGGAGGAGATGAAAACCATAATGCAAAGGAGGTTTGTACCAAGCTCATATTATAGAGAGCTTTTTCAAAGACTACAGGATCTGACCTAAGGAAACAAAACTATAGAGGAATACCATAAAGAAATGGAGGTGGCAACGACACGAGCAAACATAAAAGAAGACAAAGAAGCTTTGATGGCTCAGTTTGTTTATGGTCTCAAAATTGAAATTGTTAATGTAATGGAGTTACATCATTATATGGAGTTAGATGATGTTGTACACATGGCTATGAAAGTTGAAAGACAACTTTAAAAGAAATATACTAACCATGTAAGTGTTTTTAGTGTAAGAACTACATCTTAGAGTAAAAAGTGGAGTAAAAAGGAAGATAAAGCTCCAAATAGCAAGTTCGAAATATCTAAGCCTAAAATAATACAAGGAGAATAAGGCAAGGCTGAATCCTCTTCAAATTTAAAGAGTACAGATATCAAGTGTTTTTGCTATACAAGAAGAGGTCATATTGCATCTCAATTCCCTAACAAGAGGTTAATGACAATTTAGAATAGGGAGTATATGTCTGAAAGTGAGGAAGAGGGATATGCAACTATGCTTGAATTAGAAGATATTGTCTAAATGAAGATGAGGTCAAGATAGAGCAACTAATGGAGGGGAATCATTGGCAAATAGAAGGGCTTGAGCATTCATATTAAAGAAGATGATAAGGAAGTGAACCAACAAAGAGAGAATCTATTCTATACAAGATGTGCTATCAATGATCAGATTTGCAGCCTTATAATTGATGGAGGGAGCTATACAAATGTGGAAAGTGTTGAATTGGTTCAAAAATTCGGGTTAACAACTATCAAACATCCTACGCCTTACAATCTGTAGTGGCTCAACAAATTAGGCAAGGTGAAGGTATCTAGGCAAGTGTTAGTTGCACTCAAGATTGAGATGTATAAGGATGAGGTTTTATGTGATGTGGTACCTATGTAAGCTGCACATATATTTTTAGGGTGTCCATGGTAGTTTGGTCGACGAGCAATCCATGATGGGTACAAGAATCGTTATTCATTCATCATGGATGACGTGAAATACACTCTTGCTCCCCTTTCAACAAAGCAAGTTTATAAAGACCAATTTAAAATTCATAAAAGAAAGTAAGCGAAGTTGAGTGGTAATAAACGAGGGCAAATACCTGGGGAAACATTAAAAAAATTAGGAAACACTTCTCTGGGAGATAAACACGAGGGAAAAGGCTTGAGCATGGTTACAAGATTAGGGGACGTGAGAGATGTATTCTTGGCTAAGCGCTATATGCTACGTTTTTCGTAAAAAGAAGCTTATTTATCCCTTGAGTACCTTACTAACCATGATTTTCCAAGTGTTATTATTTTAATTTTGCAGGCTTATGATGATCTATCATAAGAAGATATGCCAAGTGGATTGCCACCTAAATGTGGAATAGAGCATCAAATTGATCTTATACCAAGTGCACAATTACTGAACCGACCAGCATATAGAACAAATCCAGAGGAGACCAAAGAAATTCAGAGGCAAGTGGAGGAATTGCTAGAAAAAGGCTATGTACATTAAAGCCTTAGTCCGTGTTCAGTTCTAATCTTATTAGTGTCAAAGAAAGATGGATCACAACATATGCGTATAGACTGCTGCCTCATCAAGAAAATTACTGTAAAGTATCTTACCCTATCCCTAGGTTAGATGATATGTTTGATAAATTGCATGGTGCATGTTTGTTTTCCAAAATTGTTCTAAAATTTGGTTACCATCAAATTAGGATTAGAGAAGGTGACGAATGGAAAATGGCATTTAAAACTAAATATAGACTGTACAATGCCTTTTGGTTTAACAAATGATCCTAGCACTTTTATGAGGCTTATAAATCATGTATTGTGTGAATTTCTTAGAAAATTTATGGTTGTTTACTTTGATGATATTCTAGTCTATAGCAAATCACTTGACGAGCATGTAGAACATTTGAATGAAGTGTTGCATGTGCTTAGAGAAGAGAAATTGTATGTTAATTTGAAAAAGTGTTCTTTTTGCACTAAACAGGTTATGTTTTTGGGTTATGTGGTGACTGCAAAGGGTATTCAAGTAGATGAAGAAAAGGTATGGGCAATTAAGGAATGGTCTACCCCTAGGACAATTAGTGATGTTAGGAGTTTTTATTGGTTGGCTAGTTGCTATAGACGATTTATAAAGGATTTTAGCTCCATTGCTGCACTATTCACTGAGATAGTTAAAAAGAGTGAAGGATTTAAGTGGGGGGATGAGCAAGAAAGGACGTTTAACTTATTGAAGGAGAAACTTAGCACAACACCTATCTTAGCTTTGCCTAACTTTCCTAATACTCTTGAAATTGAGTGTGATGCGAGTGGGGTTGGAATAGAAAACGAATTGTATATTTTAGTGAAAAAACCAATTGCATATTTTAGTGAGAAACTTAGTGGGGCAGCCTTAAACTACCCAACTTATGATAAGGAAATGTATGCATTGGTTAGGGCATTAAAAACTTGGCAGCACTTGTGGCCGATAGAGTTTGTTATCCATATTGATCATAGAACATTGAAATATATAAAGGGTCAACACAAACTTAGCAAAAGGCATGCAAAGTGGTTAGAATTCATAAAGACTTTTCCATATGTGATCAAGTATAAACAGGGAAAAGAAAACATTGTAGCAGATGCATTATCTAGGAGACATGCTTTGTTAAATGCATTAAATGTTAGATTATTAGGATTTGAACATATTAAGGATCTATATAATGATGATCATGATTTTGGTAAAGTGTTTAATGCATATGAGAAATCTGCATTTGGGAAGTTATTTAGGCATGAAAGGTATTTGTTTAGAGAGAATAGGTTATGTATTCCCCAATGTTCCTTGAGATAATTATCAGTTGAAGAATCATATGGAGGAGGTTTAATGGGTCATTTTGGTATTAAAAAGACTCTCGACATTTTGAGTGAACACTTTTTCTAGCCACACATGATGAGAGATGTAGAAAGAGTGTGTGGGAGGTATGTGGAGTATAGGCAAGCTAAATCGAGAGTTCAACCCTATGGGTTGTATAAACAACTACCTATACCTAGTGAATCGTGGGTAGACATTTCTATGGACTTTGTTTTGGGTTTACCTAGGTCTAGGAAAGGTCAAGATTTAGTTTTTGTAGTTATTGATATGTTCTCTAAAATGGCACATTTGATTACATGTCATCAAACCAATGATGCATCATACATTGTTGAACAGTTCTTTTCTGAAATTGTTCTCTTGTATAGAGTTCCAAAAACCATTGTTTCTGATCATGATGTAAAAGTTTTGAGTTATTTTTTGAAGACTTTGTAGGGTAAATTAGGAACAAAACTTTTGTTTTCTACCACTGGTCATCCACAAATAGACGATCAAACTGAAGTGATAAATAGAATTCTAGGTTCTTTGTTGCGTGCTATAGTTGGAAGAAACTTGGAAAAACATAAGAAGAATCCTTGTCATTCATTGAATTTGCTTACAATCGAACCATGCATAGTGCTACTGGTTTTTCACCATTAGGTATGTAAATTTCTAGTAAAAATGATGATTGTATACCCATGAAACTTCCTTCCTCTTTTTGTGAATATTTAATATCTGTCCAATTTATCTTATGAATTATGTAAGATGCTATCATATATAAAAAAAATTATTTAAATTTAATCTTTTAACATATAGGCAAATATTGTGTTGAGGGACCAACTGAACTTAGGTTATGGATATTTTTAATCAAAAAATAGTTTAATTAAAATTAAAATCATAAACCTACCAAAGTTCATTATTTCTATCTATCCATTGTGTTTTCTATAGCATAGAGAATTATTGTGATGTGTCTCTTTTCGAACATAAGATTATTGTGATATTGATGAAGGAAAAAAGTATTATATACCCATGGAAGTATCTAGAGATGTCAATGGGTAAGGAAGGTCCAGGTTACTCCCAACTGACCGGATCCAACCCTAGGCCATGGTGCCCCGTGGCTCGACTAGCCACAACCCGACCCGCCATATATATTTTTTAGAAAAACATCAAAAAAGACGTCATTTTTGACAAATGAAGTCATTTTTGAAGAAACGGCCGAGCCAAGGGCTAGGCCCGGTCTATCCATGGCTCACCTGTGGCCTAGTCAATCCTAGCCGAAATCGAGTCCGGCCCTTTTAGACATCCCAAGAAGTATCTTCATTTGGTACTCAATATTGTTTTGTATCTACTCAATTTCTCTTTTATGAAGATTGATATATACCATTATATTTGTAGCACTATTCTTGTAAAAATGTATTTAATTTTGTTAGATATAAAAATTCAAAAATTGTCCATATATTGTATTCTTCTTGATGGTGAAGTCGCGTCACTATAAAAAAAAAACTAAGAGGTTTAACTATGATTGATCTCCATTTTCAGCATTTACTAAGTGTTTTTAATATAATGGTGAAGTGTTTTATTGTAGCTTACCAATCAACGTTGTCAAGATTATTGGAACTTATGTTTTCATAAATCATTGTGATTTTTATGATGTTTCTAATTAATATATGTACTTAAAGATAAGGATTATTATTTTCATATTGATTATAATTAATATATCTATGCTAAGATGAGGAAGATGATGATTATTACAATATTAGATATAGAATGAAGACTTATTATAGATAAGTAAGTCATGTATATTGAAAAAGGTATGTAATATGTAAGTGGAAGGATAGTAATTGCGTCAAACCAAAATATACCAAGACTTAGTTGTTCTAATACTATAAATATATGCCAAAATTACAATAATTCATTTATATTAATTAAAAAATAAGAATACCATCTCTGAGCATAAATGATACCCTCACCCTTTAAAAACTATACTAGCCAATTGGTAAATGTTGGTTTATGCCCTACGGCCAATCAGTTGGTTGCAGTTTTTTGGACATAATTAGTATAAAGCATTCTTTATCTTTTCATATTCATTTAATCAACTGGTGTAAAAAATAATATCTATGGGATTAATGTACATTAAAACTTAAATTATAATGAGGGTATAATTACAAGATTTGTAATTCCCTTATATATTACTCTTATGTTGTTCCTAGTCATTATTGTATTAACAATGGACATTAATAGAACTTAAAAAAGGTTATTATATGTTATGTTTACCTGTAATGAAGTACGTAGTTGATCTATTAGAATAAAGTACGAAGATACTCAAATAAATGTGTGAATGCTTCTAAAAGAACAAGTTCACTAATCATAATCATATGTTTTATTTAGGATACTCTCATTGTGATTATTGTGTAAGTGATGGAAATTTTTATTATGATGATTATATAAGTGATCTTTTGATTAGAGATTTCCAAAGTATGTCATATAGGGGATGTTATGTTTTGATACTACTAATGACTTATGTTAGTTAAGAGAAACTCAATAGGTTGCCATTAGATATATCATAAATTATAAGGAGGTAGTTAAATGATCAATATATGATTCGTCACCCTGAAGCAATTTGGGTGAAACTTCTTTTGATTTGGATTACACTTGATTCAAGAAATACTTAGCCAAGGTGGAATGATAGGTTTTTAAATTATTTTTATAAATGTCATTAATTGAATTAATTTTTAATTGTGGATAATTTTACATGATTGTACTTAAATAGAGAACAAAAAATAACTTAAAAGAGTTTAATATATCTAATCCTAAATATGATTTAGGGATGTAATTATCTGTGTTGCCAACATATTTAGAAATCGAGTTGGTAACATATAAGGAGCAATTAAAGAGAAGAAAATCTTTTTTTAATGAATCTGGACTTGATTGTAAAGTTTGTGAAACTTTACAATTAAATATAAGATATCTAACAGATAAGGAATAATGTGACATATTCGATCCTAATTAAAGCTAATTGATATTTAATTAAAATTAATTTTAATTATAATATAATTCTTAGTGAGATATTAGATCGTATTTTATTCTTGTTACAAAAATGCAATGAAAGTGTCATTATGAAAGATACATTGATGTGCTATTGTTCACCAAGCTGCATCCATTTGAGGTTGCCCTCTAACATGGTTAACCATAAGTTGTATGGTTATATGTGTTGAAGCTATATATTTTGTACAGAGTATTTAAAGCATAATGATTCATACATGGCCATCAATTAAACATGGTACATTGAAAAACGATAATTAGTTCAAGTCCATACACCAAACTGTGTTAATTAATTTTTATTACTGAAATAATTAACCATGTAAAAGTTTAGTTGATCGTTTTTAAGTTTTAAATATTTTTACGAACAATCCGAGCAATATGGAATGGTATATGACCATTCATCAAACTGTGCTAAATTAAGGTTTTGCTAAACACCTCTTCTTTTATGACCCTATTATGATATGTGTTCATGTAACAAATTTGGAATGCATAATATGACATATATGGAATATAAAGATTTGATTAATTTTTGTTTTATATTGTAAGGGCTAAAGGTAGTTATAGCTAACACTTTCGATTACAAAAATCCCATAAGAACTATCAGTACTATTATTAACCCTCTTTCTGTTATCTAACCAATAACTAAGATGATTTTGTTAAATAAGTTAAAATAAAAAATAAACTAAGAAAATGTTAACATAGCTTATAAATTAGAATGGCAATTGAAAGAAAAATCAATCAATAAAACAATAGTACTTAGAATTCAAATCCCCTCAGGAAATTTCGTATAATTTGATGTCATATATCAATTTAATCTAAAGATTATCAATTAAGATGGCACAATCCTTGGAGATTAGTCTTGAATCTGTAATAGAAATGCCAAGATACATAAGTGGTAGCTGCTTCTTATTAAATCCTATAATAAAAACCAAAGTAGACTCCAGATTAGAAGCTTTCTAGGACAAGAGCCACTTTTGAAGTAGTTTATTTGAAGGCCAGACATCTTACTAAACATTTTATTAGCTTTTATAAAGGATAATATAAAAGTAGGGTCATCTTTGGAAAGTATTATAAGGTCATCAGTAAAGCATAGATGGGATAATTTGACCCTTCTACATTTGGAGTGATATCTGATGCCTATAGTACTCTCCACAACCTTATAGGGTAGTCTGCTCAGGACCTCCATCACTAAACAAAAAGATAAGGTGATATGGGATCACCTTGGCTAATTCCTTTACAACTTCTAAGGTGTTTGTGGGTTGACTATTAAGAATGTTGTAGCAAGGTGAAAAGATGCTTCGTGCGATCCATTGGATAAATATCTTTGGGAAATCTATGGAAACTAGAATGTTAATGATGAAGTCCCAATCCAAAATATCATAAAACGTTCTTAAATCAATCTTAATGCAATAATTGGCCCTACCATTCTTCTTTGAATAAGTTATAATCAACTCCTAAAGAATCAAGATATTATCTCCAATAGCTACCTAGGATATAAGCTCCCTGTGATTCTCTAATGTGATTAGGAAGCACTTTTCTTAACTTGTGAGATAGAATTTTATACATTAATTTGTATATAGAATTGCATTAGAAGATGGGGAAAAATATAAAAAAGTTTGAGTTCCCCACTCTTAGGAAAAAAACTAATGAAAGTTTTATTAATCCTTGTTAATAAGGAATTGGAAATTTCCAAAATTACATTTGACACCATATTTACTATGAGGGGCAGAGTCTTTATGAAAAAATTCACATTGAAACCATCATAACTAGGGGCTTTATAAGGGTGTAGAGATTTTAATGTTTCCTCAATCTCCTAAATAACAGCAGGTTGAGAAAGGAAGTCAGTCTCTTATGATGATATATAATCTTGTATAACCTATTTGAATAGAGTTACAGAAGAATGAAACCAGAAGTTTTATTCAATACTTTAGAGAATCAGTTAAAAGCCCCTTCAACTAATTCATCTTGGATATTTAACTAAGATTTATTGAATTTAAGAGAAACAACTCTATTAGTAGCCCTTATAGTAATCACATTTATATGGAAGAAAGAGGTGCTTCTATCCCCATTCTCCAACCATTCCAGTTTAGATCTCTATTTCATAACTGAATAATCAAACCAAAGGGCTTTCGAATAATTATGCAAAGTAACTCTCTCCATTTTCTGCAATTGATTAGAATCAAGATTATCGTAAATTTAGTACTGAATATTATCCCAGTTATTCTTAGCAGTGTTACAGTGTTCAATAAATGATGTGTATTGCCAATATTGTCTTTAAAATCAATCTTCATTTCCATTTTGATGAGGCTCATTTTCTTAGATAAAATGAACTACATAGAACCAAAAAAACTTGCTTTAAATGTCTTCCAAATGCCATCTTTAAAACCTATTAAATCAACTAATATATTGAATCTACATGGCTTCCTAGGATTAACTATACCAATATGAGTTAGTACAGGTATACGATCAGATAAGTTGTTGTATGAGTAAGTAGAAAAACAATTAGGGAACTCCAAAATCCATTAAGTGTTTATGAGGTTACAATCTAGCTTTTTCCTAATGAAATTCACAGTAGGCTATTTGTTACTTCAGATAACGAAATTACCCTACTAGAATGTCAATTAGTTGTGTCATTTGATAATGTGTCGTAACACTATACAAAATAACTATACCTTAAACTATAGTTAGTGATAAGTCTAGGTCAATCTCATAGAGACTGTGTCTAAAACTTTTGTAATGAAATGAATTGCTGTCTAGGATATTTAGGGGGTTTGTTGGTTTTCAAATAACAAAATAAAATGAAATTAAACCAACAAAAACAAATTAAATCAAACAATCAAAAAGTGAAAAATGATGAATGTGCTAGGGATCCGGTCTTCCGTTCAATCTTGGCCTACACATGAATGCATATTTCATTGTTTTGTTATTCTTATATCTCTCCTAGCAACTATTGATCGTAGATTAACAACAAACTTTGTTAATTCTCGATTTCCCCTTGGTTTTTGTTTAATTAAAACAAGCTCTTTAATTAAACCTAGCTATCAGACAACCTAGAACAAGTTCTCTAGATTTAGTTAGACAGCCGCATTACGAATAAGGAAAATAGACCAATCTAGGGAACAACCACACAAGCTCCAGTAATTTAACCTATGTTATGTTATCACTAATGATTTAATTTCACTAGTTGCTATAAATGAATCTAAACATAACTATTACGTATTGCATTAGATTCTCTATATAAAAACAATCTAATAGATCATTAAATGACAATTGAGTGTGAACATCAAAAGGATAGTTTAAAGAATGTGCTTTTAACTCACTTTAACTCTTATGCTTCCAAATTGTACCTAAAATCAAATATGAACCAAAATGAGTTTCTCAAACATTTCATAGCATTAATCACTAAGTGTTATGGAATAAATGTACAATCAATTAAGCACATATCACTGGTTTAATGCAGCTACTAAAATTTGAGTAAGGAATTCCCACTAATCTATAACCTTTAGCTTCTGCAAATTTTAATATGGAATTAGAGTCACCTGTAATGATCTATGGATTGCTAATAGATATTGTTGCATCCTTAATTTGATTCCATAGAAATGCTCTCTGAGAAGAGCTATTGTGTACATACACAAAGGAGATGTAAATAGGGTGAAGAAAGTACCTTATTGAGATCTTTAGTTGAATAACTTGGTCAGAAATAATTCTTGGACAAGCAGATACAACAGTGGAGTCATAGAGGATTATTATTATACCGTTAGGATGAACACTGCAGTTTGCAATTTCTTTCCATTGAGTTGGAAAGTAATTCAGCAAGTTGTCACTATTCACTTTTAGTTGAGTCTCCAAAATGCTAACTTGAAACATCCCACTACCATAGGATACATACCTAAGCTTTTAGGAATATAACCTACAATAATGGTATGTTGGAGCAATAACAATTCTAACTTACACATGGCATCATCTAACATACTCGAAAATCATAACAATTTTCTCTTAGAACATTTGCTTTATTCATTTATAAAATTTACACTGTTCTGATCAGCAATTATTTACAAAACCCTATACAGGTTCTAACAAAACTATAGTACAGCAACAACTATATTCCTTCGGGAGTCAGCTAACAGACCTCTGATCCATTTCTTTATCCACAAACACTTTACATCCTGACTAAAACTTAAGTCTCATGTCTCGTACCTGAAAAGCCACAGTGTAATTTTTGATGAGTTTTGCAAACTCAATGAGTGAACCATCATTGATGAATTCACCAGATTACACAAAAACAACACATATATCACAATTATTCATTGCAACAGATAAGCATTTATTCAGAAATTAACATAACAGAAGATCATTCATTTAAACCTGCATATCGTTCAAACATTGCGCACGTATTTTCATGGGACATGCATGAGACTCATATTCGTTCTTATTGTTGTGATTAAGTGCCTTTCACAAACATATACAAAGTTTTGGCCCATAGGGCTCCATCAGAACAAATTCACGGAGCATAGCTTGACGTGCAGAACATATAGATCACGGAGCAAAGCTCTACGTGGATGCGCTTCTAACTGGCATCTCAAGTCCGAACGCCTTTATCTGAGCATGCATTTTATGAAATGCATCAAATACTGAATAGATCATACACAAAATCTTAAGCAAATGTTCAGATGATGCTTTCATAATCATCGGACCTCAGTTCGGCATTCAACTATCATTGAGAAACAGAATCATTCGAAATTATAACAAATTAGACACTTCCAATATGTGATCGCAGAACAAACTCCTTGGATCTCAGGTCCGAAATTCAGAACCAGCACACACACAAAGTTCAATGATATTGGAAGTTAACAAATTGAATACATATAATCAAATAATCCTAGGAATTCATCTAGGTTGACTCACAGTACATTCCTAGAAGCTATTACCTAGATGGTCCGGCAATGTCCGACTGTCGTTCGATGTGCTCCTCTAAAGTAGATAGAACACATTCACAATTATCACCTTTTACACAAGCGCACCAAAATATCATAGTATAGAAAGTATGCACGATGCATATTCAATGGCAACTAAAGGGTTTCTTCATAACTTATCTCTCTCTCTTATCAAAACTTATTAAAAACCATTAACATCACGATTCAATTCTTATTGGCCTCTTTCCATGGCACTCTTTCAGGTCTCACGTAAACTTAAGGGGTACAATGGATATAAGTTTATTTACAGAAGATGTATCTTTACAGATGATGCATCCCTACAGAAGAAGATGAGTTACATAAGAAGATGATTTACAGAAGAAGTTTTATTATTAGCATAACTTTTCCTACAAATATCGGATTCAATTGTTCTTTATATGATTCGAAAGAGGACATCAAGACATACAAATTCCATGAAGACCTCAAAGACCAATTTTATCTTCTGAAGGGTCAAAAATAGGGCAGAAGATATACAATGAACAGTAACACAAAAGGAGTTCATGAATAGTAAGACAGAAGAAGTTCATGAACAATAACACAGAAAGAGTTCATAAACAGTAACATAGAGGGAGTTCAAGAACAGTAACACAGGGGGAGTTCATGAACAGTAACACAGAGGGAGTTCATGAACAGTAACACAGAGGGAGTTTATAAACAGTAACACAGAGGAAATTTCAGCCACTTAGGTAGAAAGTAGACGAATGCAAGAAGCAAAGGAAGCAATACGCAGATGAAGCCAAAGAAAGACGAAGCAAAAGATAGACAAAGCAAATGACAAAGGAAACCAAAACACAGACGAAGCAATATAGAGGAAGATGACATCACCCAGAGGAAGCTGACGTCATCACAGATGAAGCAATACAGAAGAAGTTTGTTCACAGAGGAATTAAAACACAAACGAAGCTGGTTCATAGAGGACTGCATCTTGACAGACGATGCATCCTCACAGAAGAAGATAACTTATAGAAGAAGATAGCTTACAGAAGAGAATGACTC